>LOJH01002865.1:30134-41002 GCA_001685095.1 Ellobius talpinus
CCTCCATATTTAGTTAAGCTTGCAAAAATTCTGAACTCTCTGACTAGAATAAGGTTATATAAGGAGTAGGAAAATATATTTGAGGAAACGTGAAGAGGAACAATAGAGTTTTTATAATGATTGTGATGTAATTCTTAAAAGTCAAAAGCAGGAATCAATATTAAAGTTATTCATGTAAGCCTGGAAGAAAAAAAAACTTGGTTAAAGTGTAAATAAAAACAGCTCAGGCTATTCGGGCCACTTGAGTACAATCTACCTAGTGGTCAGAATTTTTCCTTCCACCGATGCTCCTTCCCCGTCTCAGGACCTGAACCTGAGCTGAGGCTGGAGCCTGGCACTTAGTTTTTGTAGAAAGAACTCTCTTCTTAGTCTTGTTTGATGTCACATTTTGTCACGGACAGCTATGTGACATAATTACAGTAGCAGATACACAACAGGAACAAGCTGGTTTGGGAGCACAGCCCTACCATTCATGGTGTTGTCTGGAGTACCCATCACACAAGTCTCTGGTATCACCTGGCGGATAGCTGAGAATCGGTCACCTGCGCTCTACTTTGGATCTTGAAGTTGCCAAAAGGGCTTAGTCGCCAGTATGTAGTACTGATTGATAGGAGGGGTGAACCCTTGATAAGCTGGGCCGAGTGAGAAGAAGTTCGGTCGCTGGGATATGGAACTGTAGTCCGTCCATGTGTCTTTCCGTGCTTCTGGTCACAAGCGGTAAACTCTCACCATGATGCGCTGTGTTGCTGCAGGTCATGTGACCATGAACTAAAACCTAGAAACCCTGAGCACAGATAGACCCTTCTACATTTTAGGTTATCACAAGTATTCTGTCAGAGCAACAGAGAGGCGATTCCCACGGCACTTCCCAATTTACGGCTTTCTTTTTTAAAAATTTTCCAGCTGCCCCATGATGGGGGTTGGCTGTTTTTGTCTCCCCAAGTTCTTAACGTTGACCTTCTGACCCATAATGTGATAGCATCGGAAGGTATATCTTTAGGAAGCCTAAAGTCATGATGCTGAGCCTATGGAGCTTCATGAATAAGGTTAGTGTTCTCAGAAAAGAGCTGCCAGAGAGAGAAAGCCCAAGGCAGTGAACACGAGGCACCTAAGAAGATAGGAGCTTACCACCTGCCAGAGATGCACTCAGGGCCTCACATGTGCTGGCTGGGCACTGCAGTTCCCCCACTCTCCCAGTTCTTATGTATTTGATTGCTGCTGCCAACCTCGACTGGAATCCAGGACGGATCACATGCACCATGTGACCCTCTGCCAGCGCTATCTTCACGGGGTAGACAATACAGCTGACCCCGTCTGAGCCACAGGAGCCTACCTGATGTTGAAGGATGAAGAAATGAGTGTGTCTGGCAATTCTGAGGTCAAGTAAATTCAAATAAAATTCAATTGCTTTTACTAGAGAAGAGGCTGTTCCAGAAAACATGCAACGTGCCCCAAGGCTAGCTTGTTTGACACAGTAGCATAGTACCTAGGTATTGGGATTCTAGAGGGAAGCAAGCCCTTTGCCTGCTGAGTCATCGTCTTTCTTTTTGGGGGTGGGTGGGGGAGGAGGGCTCTATTTTAGCCTGCTTCATACATCTCCATGTTTGAACACTGAAGACCCAGTCATTTATCACACAGAGAACCCGTAGGCCCACAGATCTGCAGTCTGGGGGCACAAACCGATATTATTTTGTGTGGTGAAAAGTTCTGAGAATTGGAGTTGATGGGCCTTGGGGTGCGTGTCAGCCCGAGTCTGATGGTCCTGTCACTGTCTGTAATGGAGCCTGTTACATTCCTGTCACCTTACCTGGGTGGAAGTGTTCCTACCAGCCCCCAGGCTGGCTTAACAAACACCCGGTAACCTGCCCTTGAGGAGAGGTGCCAGTGAGTTTTATTGTTATATATTTAATTTAGTGTGTGCGTGCCCGCCCGTGTACATGAGGAGGCCAGAGGTCGACTTCAGCTGTCTTTCCTCGGGTGTCATCTACTTTGCTTTTTGAGATAGGGTGTCTCATTGACCCAGAACTTAACAAGAACACTAGGTTGTCAGGCCAGTAGCCCCAAGGGTCTTTCTGTCTCCAGTGCTGGGGTTGTTAAGTGTGGCCCTTCACACCCACACCTTCTGTGGCCACTGGAGATCAGACTCGGGTCCTCAAGTCACAGATCCTACAAAATGACCTGAGTTCGGAGCATCATCTCCAAAACTGTGAATCAGTGCATCCTGTTCAGCATAAACCACCTCGAATCACCCCCAGTCTGTGATGGTCTAACCAGCCATATGGGTTAAACCGGCCCTGCAAACTCGAGTTGGGGTGATTCTAACTGGCAGCATCCAGTCGGAGGACCTGTTCCAAGGGAACCCCATAAGTGTTCTGTTTCTTATGGGACACACCTGTGTCAATAGACTTGTCCCGGATGGCAGCATCTTGTGTGGACGCACCTTTTCCTCTCCACTTCCTAGAGTGTCTGACTGGGCCTCCTAGTTCCACTAACTTCAGGGAAGACAGAGAGACCACGTTAGTGCCTCAGTTTTACACAGACACACGATCTTTTACAAGAAAACGGTGACTGAAAGCAGTTTGAGCCCAGGTCTTATATGCTGGGGTGAACAGAGTGTTGGAGATTGAACACTTACAAGAGGACACAGGGGTTTGGGCCTGGGCAGAATTAAACTCAATGAGAGTAGTGAAAAATCAAAGCGATAGTCTCCATGGAGAAATGAGGAGAGAGAAGACAAGGTGGTAGCTAACCTGTGTTGTGAAGACAGAGCCAGGTTCCCTGATAGACCATGGTCTGTTATTATTATTATTGATAGGCAAAAATACTGTCTGGTGGGAAAGCACAAACTGGGGTAGAAGCTGGGCTTGTCCTGGCCATGGAGAGAGGCAGGAGGCGTTCTGCAGCTGCTCCCCTTGCTCTCTCATGTTGGCATGATTCTGCCCTCCAGGAAGAAAGTGTTTCAGGCCTCTTCGCTCATCCACTTTACATGGTGCTAGACTTGGCATCCGTTTGTGTAAATATTTTAAATGGGGCTGTGACCAGCTAAGGGTACCTTGCTGTCTTGGAACTGGTGCTTATGGAGGAGGGCTTGTTTGCATAAATAATGAGTCTCTTTGGAAATGCAGCTGTGTTCTTTGCTGTGGAGGGGCAGCTGTTGAAGGGCTGTGAGCTTCTGGTCCCTCCTTCTCTTTCTTCCTGACCCAGGCCCTGTTCCTATCCCTCTGGTCGTCTGTTCTGTTTGCTGTTTTAAAAAAGGATTTATTTTTATTTTATGTTTATGTCTTTTGCCTGCATGTATATATGAATACTACATGTGTGCTATTCCTGGTACTTGCCAGAGAATAGAAGGAAGCATGGGATCCTCTGGAACTGGGGTTACCAGATGGCTGTGAACTGCCATGTGAGTGCTAGGAACTGAACCTAGGTCCTCTTAAGAAAATCAAGTGCTCTGAATCACTGAGCCATCTCTCCAGCACCCTCCACAGACACCCCTCTGAGACAGGGTCTCACCGTGTAACCTTGGTTGATTTGGAACTAGCTATGGAGACCACGTTGGTCTCCAACTCACAGAGATCCATCTGCCTGTGCCTTCTGAGGGCTGGGATTAAAGCTGGGCACCCAGAATGCATTCGGTTTATTACTGCTGAGCTCAGACTATTGTGTGACTTTTTCCTAGGGAGCTGATCAAATGCCTGTTTACCCTAGATAGGGCACCTGAGGCAATCCAATAAACTTATTCCACCCAAGTCTGGCTTAGCGAAACAGTCAGCTTACTGGGGTCACTTACAGGAGCATGAGTATGAAATTGGAGGTTTCTCTCCTGCCCACTAGTTCTGAGGCTTGATAATAATTGCAAACTGTTTGGTCTATTGCTCAGGCTTATTACTAACTAGCTCTTACAACTTAAATTAACCCGTAGTTCTTATCTATGTTTAGTCATGTTGCTTGGTACTTTTCTCAGTAAGGTATTCTCATCTTGCTTCCTCTGCATCTTTGCCTTTCCTCTTCCCAGAATTCTTCCACTCTGGTCGCCTCCCCTATACTTGCTGTCCGGCTACTGGCCAGTTAGCATTTTATTAAACCAATATGAATGACAAATCTTTAGAGTGTATGAGAACATTATCCCACAGCATGGATGACTCAAAGGCAGATGCGTCACCAGAAAGCCCACCCCAGCATGGGTGACGGCCATGAAAACTACATCCCTGGAGCTTCCTGTGTAGCTTACAGTAAGGCTGGGGGACTCCTCAACCCTAACAGTCATTACTCCTTAGTTGGGTAGTAGCCTTACTAATCTTGTAATTTCAGGAACTTCCTGAGACTTGTAAATTTTACTTCCCGAGTCTTAAATTGCCTCACTCCAGGAGGGAATATTTCAATCTGGCGTAAATAGCTACACATGGCAACTCTCAAAGGGAAGGCTGCCAAGAAGTCGCATCCTTCATCCTGCAGGTCAAGTGTTTCCTTAAATAGCATTTCTGGTGTCCTGAACTCTCTTGAGCTAGCTAGCATGTTCCTCCCACCTCTGAACAAGATAGACTGGGCTTAGAAATTGCATTACAGATAAGGAAGGCGTTAGGTCCTGATAAACCCACTGAGTTGAAAACTGCATCAACTGTAGCTAAGCTATAGAGCATGCTGGCTGAGCTGGACTGAAAACTGTGGTGTCAGCCATTTCTCCTCATGCTCATGGAGCTGATAGGATGCTGCAGCTTGTTGCTGTCCCCAGTGTGACAGAGGCTCAGGCTGCTTATCGCCGTTCAGAGAGGGGTGGCAGTTAAAATGAGAAGTCCAGTTCTTACACATTCATTCTCTTCTAGCACCGTCATAGAACTGAGTAGTGTGAGCTGAGTCACCTTAAGCTAAGGACCCCCGGATACTGGGGATGGGGAATACGTGCACAGTGCTGTCCTCTGTGAATTCAGTGACCCAAAGAAACAAACACAAAGGCTGGTAATTCTAGCACTCAGGAAGCTGAGGTAGGAGGATTGCCTCAGATTCAAGGCCATCCTGGTGTAGATGAGTTCTAGACCAGCCAGACATGGTGAGACCCTGCCTCACAAATAAACAAATAAATAACTAAATAACTAAATAAATAAATGAATGAATGAATAAATGAATAAATCCCCACCCTTAAAAGCATAGTAAAACAAAACACAAAGAAACAAAGCCTCTTCAGATGGTTTAGTGGGTACGAGTATTTGCTATGTGTCTTAGTTAGGGTTTCTGTTGCTATGAAGAGACACTATTACCATGGCAACTCTTATAAAGGAAACCATTTAATTGGGGTGGCTTGCAGAGTTCAGAGGTTTAGTCCATTATCATCATGGCAGCACATGGTGGTGTACAGGCAGACATGGTGCTGGAGAAGGAGCTGAGAGTCCTATATCTTGATACACAGGCAACAGGAAGTGAATTGTCTACCACACTGAGCATAGCTTGAGCCAAGAAGACTTCAAACCCTGCCTGTACAATGTGATATACTTCCTCCAACAAGGCCACACCTACTCCAACAAGGCCACACCTCTGATAGTGCCACTCCCTATGAACTTATGGTGTCCATAACCCCATCCAAACCACCTCACCATGCAAGTCTGGTGACCCGAGTTCCAGCCCTGGAACCTGTTCCCAAAAGCCATCTTCTGACCAAATGGGCTCTGCTACCTAGATGCATTACTATGCCTCTCATATAAACAGGAAAATAAAAAGTTTTAGAGTTTCAAAATAGAAACAAAAGCTAAATACAACCATAATGCTTTATTCCTGCATGTACCATTTCCTCTTCCTCAGTGGGAGAGAGGAGACGAAGATAATAGAATCCTGCCAATTCCAAAGAAGGCAAAGTCTTAATTATCCCTTCCCTTAGCAGCAGTCCTTCCAAGTCAGGTGTCAGGTGTCAAATCTCATTCCCTGGGCTGGCCGGGTTCTAGGTGTAGCGTGCAGGTGATCCCCTGAGATTGTTGAAATCATAGCCCTGAAAGCAAAAAGGTTACCATGGCCCTAGGGCATTGATGGCATCTGACTTGTCTTGCAAAAGAGTTGAGAGGAGGGATAAATCAGAACTGGAGGGACAGGTGAAGAAGAAAGAACCCTAAGCCCATTTAGTCTCCTAAGGACTGTGAAGCAGGGCTGAGAAGTTTGTTGGTGTTGAACTTCCCAGATTCTTCCCTGGTTTGGAGCTCAGAGCAGACAGAGACAGGATTTACACAAGAGTCCATCTGACTGGGTTTTTCTGACATACCAGGACATCGCCAGGCTCAGCCTCAGTACCAGAGAGTCTATTCCATTGTAATTTCTACGCCCAGGCTCAGGTAGTCTGGTACACCAGAGCATCCGAGGCTTTGCCCTCTAGGCTGGGGCACCTTCTGCGTGGAGCACATTCTATCACATCCTTGACTCTCTTTCCCTTTACAAACTCAGAGGATTGCAGACTTTGCCACATGTGTCCCTAGAAGAACCTGGAGCAGCAAACAGAAAACAGAACCTGACTGGTTGGGACTCCTTCCCTGCATCCACATGTGGCCAGGAAACCACTCTCTTGCTCTGACTCCCGTGGTCCACCAGGTAGACTCCTACCTAGATAAACGTGACCTGTGACAGAAACAGAACTTCCTCTGGGTTCATGCTGTCTGAGATTGGTTTGAGGGGAACAGAACTTGGTGCGGGGAGACAAAGACACTGCCAGGGGTGGTGGTGCATACCTTTAATCTCAGCACTTAGGAGGCAGAGGAAGGTGTATCTTTGTGAGTTTGAGGCTAACCAGGGCTACAGAGCTAGTTCCAGGATAGCCTGTTACACACAGTGAAACCCTGTCTCGAAATATCAAGAAATATCAATCAATCAATCAATCAATAAAATAAACAAGGACAAGGACACTGAGACACCCCTTGCCCCATCCCNCCCTCCCCCCTAATGTCACCAACTTCCATATCCAGCCAGGTTATGGTTACCTCTGGGCTTTGAGTTGTGCAAATGAAACCTGTTACAGGCACCTCTGGAAGTTGTTCTGGGAGAATACGGAAGTGTAGAAAGGCTGAACCATGAATGTGGACAGGGATTGCTGGAGACCTGACGGTGCACTCAAGAGGAGGTTCTGATGGCCTGTCAACCAGAGATTCTCCATGGACCCTTGCTGGGGAGCCCAGGCTCCCCGTGACGTGTGAAGGCAGCCATAGAGGTTCTTCTCAGGAGCACCGCTTTGCCTCTGAACACAACCGCAACTCCAAGAGTGTGCTGTTCCCCCTGGACATCCCCGCCCCCCATAGACATGTTTTTGAAATAATAACAGACTCCTTGGTGCCATTTGGCTTTAAAGGCCAAAGTGCTTTGCCCACTGAGCAGGATGTCCACCTCCAGAGCCAGCCACACGCACCCGTGAAGCAGATCTTGAGCCGTGATTTGTTTAGTGCTTCTGGCTGTGAAAAGAAGGCAGCAAAAAAGAAACTAAGCGTGGCCCCCACCCTGATTTGTGAGTTTTCAAGTAAAGCATTGCAACCCCAGTTATCTCTCCACTCCCCACCTTTTCCAAGTAGGGCATTGGAAGTAAGTAGTGGCCGGCAGTGCAACTTCTAACTCAGATCTGTTGTTGAATTCTTTTCCTTTAAAAGGAGAAGTTTAGAGGTGACACAGACATTCATTCAAAGAACACACATACTTGGCAGCAACATGCATTTTTACAGTGACCACTAACCGGCGGCGGTGGCTTAGATTGCTGTCATATTGTCAACTTTAACCACACCATGCTGCCACTATAAAATGCAAGCGCTTATGTTGTCGGTGACCAGTTCTTGTTGTCCATGCTGCAGAAATCAGGGAGCGTTCCTGAAGCAATGGGATGCACTGCGTGGGGGGTGTTCCAGGGCTGAGACCCAGGACTGTCCTCCTGGTGTCCCACTGCAGGGTGGGACTGTGCGTCTAAGTATAGCAGCCTGTCATTTTTGTGGTGTTGATGTTTTGAGTCATGTCCTTGACGTTTTAGAATGCTCAAAAGCAGAAGTCATCTTGTTAGACAGCGTCCAACAGGCAGTTCTCGACATGACTTCCTATTTAAACAGTCAAGGAAGATGTTTTTTACTTGACAAGGAGATGCCTGGGCTGGAGAAATGGCTCAGCTGTTAAAGAGCATTTGCTGCTCCTGCAGAGAACCTGAGCGCTATTCCCAGCATCCACACTCAGTTCTGGGAGTCCAACACCCACTTCTGGCCTCTGTAGGCAATTGCAGGCATGTGGTATATATAAACAGACACAGGCAAACCCTCATCATACACATAAATAAATAAATTAATCTTTTTTTCAAAAGGAAATGAAATGTTTAATAGAGCTGAAGTTATCCTGACGCAGCGGCTGCTGACCTTTGCCTCTGCCCTGCTCAGTTCTTATGGAGCTCTTGGTCAGCAAACACAGATGCTGTGTGTGTCTGCCAGTGGGAACAAGCCACGATCCTGGCTTCTCCTCTTACTGTGATTGCTCATGATCCGCCTCAGCCCAGGTTCAGTACCTCACACGCCAATGAGCTTTGTGCCACAAACCCACGAGGAACACATGGGAGGATCATGGGGTCAAGAGTTAAGTCAGGTAATTTGCGGAGCTTTTTCTAATTCTTGAGGTATAAAGTTTATCAGTTTGAAATCATCTAATTCAATATAGACAAAAATGTAAAGCTATAAATTACTCCCCAAGCTCTGCCTCAGCTGCTCCCCGAGGTGTCCTGTGACCTCCCTACCCCCAGTTACTTGGAGATGTCCTGTTTCTTTTCTGCATGTTGGCCAGTTTCCTAGGGTTTTTTTGGTTGTGCGTGTTTACACATTCCACTCTGATGGGTGAGATTATCTTATGACTTTTAGTCCACTCATATTTATTGCAGCTCATTTTGTAGTCTTGCATATGGAAGCGTGTTCCATGTAGGCTGTAGATGTAGATGTCTGCCGTGGGGAGGAGTCCCATGGTGTTTGCTGAGCTCATTTGTGACGTCCAAATGTGTTGATCAGCTCCCAGCCTGTTGTTACTGTAAGTGGGTATCGATGTTTTTGGTTGCTGTCGTCGAATTGTCTCTTTCTCCCTTTAATTTTGCAAGTTTTTGTTGCTGTTGTTGCTTCTGCTGTTATGTGCATACATGTTTATAGATGTACGGCTCTCTTACTGTAAAACACCTCCCTTTTATTGGAATAACTTTTCCTCTCATAATTTATTTCTGTCTGCCACTTGGGGTGGCCACTCTTAAAATTCTCATGGTGGTTATTCTATGATGTAACTTTCCAGCTTGTTTGTGTTTTGATTCTGAAGTGGATCTTTGCAGCTCTCATGTGGTTGGGCAATGCTTTTAGGGAATTTAGTCTGCCAGTCCTTGTGTTTTGATTTGCTTTCTTAAAACCACTTACACTTAATTTAATTATCAATACAGTAGATTTTGCTTCTCTTTTTTTTCTGACTGGTATATATCTGTATATAATTAATATTTAGTATTAGTCAAATGTAATTAGTATACAAAATTTCTAGTCCAATATATCTTCAATCTGCTTTCTTTCAAGCCCTTTGTGACTTTCTCCTCTTCCTTTCCTTTCTCCTCCTCCCCCTCCTCCTTCTTCTTTATAATCCATTGGATATAATTGGTGCTGCTTATTTGCAAATCAGTGTAGGGGCATTCGCCAAGCATGACAGCCTTCTAAATGGCTATCCCCCCAAAGAAAAAAGGCTCCCCGTCCCCAGCAGCTCAGCTACACGATTCTTTTTAATGATGCTCTTTATTTCCTTTATTCCATGTCCTTTCATCTCAGAGGGGTCTTTGATCTTTCTTGGAGGGCCGTCTGCTAATGACAAGTATTTCTAATTTTCGGTTTGTTCGGCAATGTCCCACCCCTTACATTTCTGAAGAAAAGTTTACTGGCTGCGGAATTCTGTGTTGATAATCTCGGTCCTTCCAGCTTGTCCAGGGCTCTGTCCCTCTGGGTTCCTAAGGAGACCAAGTTCCTAACGGTACCCCTGTCCCTTGTGCAGCACGAGTCACATCTTTTGCTGCTTTTCTGAGTTGCTTTTCTTGGTCTTTCAGTAGACCATGATGGGGTTAACTGTGAATGCACAGTTAACATATACCGCATAGAGCTCTTTAGAGTTCCTTAAATGTGGAAATCAGAATGAATCAAACTTGGTGAATCTCTGCTCATTACTTTTTTTAAAAAAGAAACTGTTTTCAGTCCTGCTATACAGCCCTGGCTAGGCTGGCTTTCACGCAGTGCTCCAGCCTCAGCTTCCTAGGTACTTAGACTACAGGCCAGCATGCAGAGCCCATCTGGTTTCCTCCGGTTCCCAACTCCAGGGCACTGGCATTTTGGTAGTGCCTCAAGGTCTCTTAGGCTATGGTGAGTTTTCTTTATCCTTTTGCTTTCCTTTCCTCTCACTGAGCAATCTCTACCTGACGTGTTCTCCAGTTCTTTCTTCTGTCTGTCATTGTCTTAGCTGGTAAGGTTCAGATTCTGTCCCTTGAGGAGTTTCCTGTGATTTATTCACTTCCTTTGACACAGCCTCCATCTGGGAAGAAAGGCCTGTTGTGACACCTATGGCTTCTTAGGTGTCCTTCAAACAGATCTGTTCAGGGGCTTCCAGTCTTTCTTAGTCCAAAGTCTTGGCTTACTCAGTGATACTTTCTTCTGATTAGCTTTTTTGTCTCTCCTTCTCCCCAATCCTGTTGCACCCTCCCTCCATCCTTCCTCCCTCCATCCCTCCTCCTCCTCCTTCCTTCCTCCCCTCCCTCTTTTCTCCCCCTCCTCCCTCCCTCTCTCATTCCCTCCTTCCTCCTCAGCTCCCTCTCTCCCTTCTCCTGTCCTCTCCCTTTCTCCTCCCCTCCCTCTCTCTCCCTCTCTCCTCCTCCCCTC
>LOJH01002866.1:0-14334 GCA_001685095.1 Ellobius talpinus
ACTTTTTTTTATTCTTATGTACAAAGACTGGCATTGATCTGTTTCACTGGGTAGTCTTGAAGAATCCATTAAAGGTCGCTTAGTCCAACTTAATGAAGCCGATGTCCTTTGCGTACTGCCGGAAACACTGGCGGCACATGTTCAGCCCGTATTTCCAAATGAGACTGTGGCGGTTTGAGCAGACACGGCAGGAGCGGGATTCCTGACCGAACTTCCGCGGGTGACTCCAGTAGAGCTGCTGGTGACCCATGTTGCCTCACAGACGGCCGATGAGCCAAAAGGGCTCCCCATTTTTTGTCACCAAAGAAGAGAGAGTTGTCTTGGTGATGTTTCAGGGCCCTCTTCATGATGAAGTGGGCAAACAGGCTCAGGAGAGCCAGGTATGTAGGTCTGTTCCAAGTTTACATTTCTGGTAGCCAGGATGGCTGATAAATAAGTTCTATGCTTTACACCCGGGGCAGCCAGGCAGGAGGATCTTCTGCAAGAGGGAAAGTGAGCTTTCTTGGTCTAGGCAGACCTTCGGCTGATTGGCTGTGACCCACCCACAGGAGGAAGACAACCAGCTGCACTCTGTTGGCTGATTCAAATGCCAAACCATCCCACATGCCCTCACGTGCATGCCAGGGATAATGGCCACCAAACTCCTGGGCACCTGAAGGCCCACTCAACTTGATTCAAGAATGTCACCTGTCGCTGGTTGGTGGTGGCGCACGCCTTTAATCCCAGCACTCGGGAGGCAGAGGCAGGTGNTGAGTTTGAGGCCAGCCTGGTCTACAGAGCAAGTTCCAGGACAGGCTCCAAAGTCACAGAGAAACCCTGTCTTGAAAAACCTAAAAAAAAAAGTCACCTGTCAGTTCTGGAGGGCAGATGCTACATATCAAGGTGTCAGTGGGTGGTTCCTTCTGAGTCTTGTTGGGAGAAGCCTGTCCTGGGCCTGTCTCCGGACAGCCATTGTTTACTTGATCTCCCCAGTTGCCTTGGGTTGTAGAGACATTTCTGTCTCCACCCTTCCTTTTCATGGCATTCTCAGGCCCTCACTTGAGAGGGCGTTATTGTCACCAGACCACACATTGCTTTTTATTCTTCCTGGTACAGATCAGGATAGATAGATAAGATTGGACATGGGGCCAGTCTATGGGCTGTTTGGTGAGGATTGGGGGATCCTATATAGATCAGGATATCTCAGGAAAAAAGCCGAGGGAAGAAGGGGGGTCAGACATATCCAGGAATCTTGAAAACTAGTGAGGCATCTCTAAGGAGCACCCATAGGAAGGGGATAGGATCAAATTAGCTTACTAGACAGATCTTTCTGTGGCAAGTTGGAGGTTGTATTGAAACAGGAAGCCAGCTTGGAGAGGCCTGCAGTAGTTTAGGCAAGAAACAGAGTTGGAGGAGAGGAAGGGCCTCATGGAAGACACCGGTGCTGTGGACGCAGCCAACATGGTAGAGAGGCTAGGAAAGAGCTATTGTGGCTGTGGATACCATACCCTGCAGAATTCCAGCCTCCCTACCCTGAACGTTGTTGCATCTCCCTTAGTTATGTGCAGTGCTTGCCAGTTCCCAGTAGATGGCAGGAGAGAGACTGAAGAAGGCACCTAGGTCTAATTTACACAGTTCCCATACTGGCTAGGTCAGAATCCACTCAGTTGGCCCATGGATTTTAGTTTTGAAGGGCAGGGCTTGAAGACGTCCAGCTCTGACTCTAGACAGCACCAGAGGGCTGATCCCAAACTGGATGTGACAGCTAACTGATGCTGGGACCCTGTGCCTTTCTCTCCAGTCAATCATCGTGAGCCTGGGGTTAGGAGTTTCTGGTTAAGGTAGAATGAGGGGCAGTGTCCTCTGGGCTGGTCACCCTAAGTATTTGGAGGGATTTTAGTTCTTGGTGTTTTAGACAGATGAATGCCGTCAAGGCTTCTTGGGGTTCTGTCTTGAAGGTGAAGCTGAGTCTAACCTCTCAACAGGAGCACAGGCTTCCTGCTTCTCTGAGGACTCAGGAATGTCACGTGTCCTTCTGAGTCAATCTTGTAATCCGTTAAGTAGCAGAGGCTGGCCTTGAACTCCTGAGCCTCCAGGTGTTCATCACTGCTCCTAGTCCTGTACTCTAATGGAATGCCCGAGTCTGTAGAGTCTGGCCCAGTTACCCACGTGCTGACTGTCCCCTGCCTGCCTCTTAATTAACCCTCTGCTCTTTCCAAACTGGCTCTGCCATGCGCATACTTCACGCCTCTCCCTGGCTTCCAGTACATTTCTCCAACCTAGTGGAGAAGCCAAGGTCAGCTTGCTTTCCAGGCAGGGGAGGGCAGTCCCTTGCTTGCACCTGCAAGGCCCTATGCGTGCAGCTAGTGCTGGGGTGGCTTCTCACCGCTGCTGTAACAAGGCACCAACACTCTCTTGGCTTTACTAATGAGCTGTCTTGAGTTCGGAAGTCTGCAAGGGGTTTTGTGGGCAGCTGCCGAAGGCTGGGCAGGACCTAGTTCCCTCGGAGGCTCATAGGGAAACTTCCTGACTTCTATGGGTCACCCAAATCCCTTGGCTCAAGGTCACCTCCAACCTTCGTTTTCGTTATCATCCATCTTTCTCTTCTCTCCATGTCCCTCTCTTGGAGGGACACTTAGCATGACTCTGGTCTATCTGGAGAATCCAGGGCCAAATCCTCCATCTTAAGATTCCTGACTTAGTGGCAACAGTAAGTCTCTTTGCCACGTGCTGCGGTGTGCACACGTTGTCTGGGAAACAACATCTCTCCCCTCCTTCCTGGGGTGTCAATGGCCCTGGCTGTTGTTAGTCTCAGGGTGCTCACCTGTTTCCTGTGACCTCTCACATCCCGCCCTCGCCACTCTAGTATATCTTCTTTCTGATTTTTAGTTTTTAATTAGTTTTTTGAGTTAGCATGGGTTTCCTTATGCCACATTCACACATGTGTCCCACGCCCCCCATTCTCTTCCTTCCTCTAGATAGCGCCCTGTTCCTTCACGCCCCATGAGTTCTAGTACCTTTTCTTATGATCTCTTTCTTCCCTCTCATGGCTCCCTTTCTACTTTCATGTCAATCATATACATGCACATTTAAATCCAAGTTCTGCGTGTGAGGGAGAGTGTGTGCTGTTTCGTCTTTCTAAGTCAGTCTTATTTTGCTTAATATGACGATTTATGGATTCATCTACTTTCCTGAAAATGTCATAATTTAATAAAATTTCTTTATCTATCATCTATCTATCTATCTATCTATCTATCNNNCCATCCATCCATCCATCCATCCATCCATCTATCTATCATCTATCTATCTATCTAATCTGTCTATCATCTATCAATCATCATCTGTGTGTCTATCTTATGCACTGTCTTTATTGATATCTTGATGAACATATAGGCTGGCTCCATTTTCTAGTTATTATGAACAGTGCAGCAATAACTATGGATAGGCAAGTATCTCTGTGATGTATTAGAGTCCTTTGGAATATGGTCAGGAGTGGAATAGTTGAGTCTTATGAAAGCTCTCTTTCTAGATTGTTTTTTATGGACCTTTGATGCTGATTTCTGTAGTGTGAGCACAGGTTTGAATTCCCACCAGCAGTGAATAAAGGCTCCCCTTTCTCCACATCCTTTCCAACTTTTGTTGTCATTGTTTTCTTGTTGACAGTCATCCTGACTGGGGCAAGGAGGATTCGCAAGGCAGTTTTAGTTATTATTTTCCTAATGGCTGAGGACGCTAAACACATTTTCAGTAGTTATGGGTCGCTCAGGTCTCCTTTTTGGGGAAGATGTATCCTTTTCGTCAACTTGTTTGCTGATGGGATGGTTGTGTTTCCGGAGACTAACTTTTTGCTGAGCTCCGCTCCCGACATTCCTCAAGTTGCCCGCAGAGGGCACTGTTGCATGTTGGAGTTTTAGACCTCTAAGAAGCCTGGATTGCCACTGCTCAATTGATTTAATCTTTTAAACATTCTTTTTTTTACAACATATCTCCCACTTTATGGTTAGAGAATTTGAGGGTAACATGTCCAGAGCTAGGGTTTACAGCAGATGGGTTCTCTGACTCCAGACCTGGGTGTTCCCGCCTCCCAAACATTTCCCCTCTGCGTGGTGATTTAAAAATCAAAACAAACCAAACAAACAAAAATACAAAACTCTAAGTAACTGTTCCTCTTTTGTTTCCCTGGCTGTCCCTTTCCTCTGACACAGGGTCACTGTTGCCAGTCTGTGTTACAGTGACTGGTGATAATGACAGTCAGGGGTCCCTTCAGAGACCCTCTCAGAGATTCGTGTCTCGTCTCCACATCTGGGGCCAGGATAGGATGGAGGCTAAGACCAAGAGATAGTCAAACAAAGCGGGGTTCCTAACCAGGTCTGAACATTTCCTAGCTGCATGGCTGTTCACATACACAACCACACACACACACACGCAATACATACACATAGAAACACACATCTACAACCACACACACATACACAACCACACGCACACATACACAACACACACTCACACAATTTTAAGTCTAGATTTTGCAGATGAAAGGACATGACAGGTGATGTTTGTCTGACTTCTTTTGCTTAAATAATGATCTCTAGTTCCATCCATTTTCTTGAAAATGTCATGATTTCATTTTTCTTATCAGCTGAATAAAATTCCACCACGCGCACAGGCCACCTTATCTCTACCCAGTCATCTGCCAGGGCACATCTGGGTTGGTTCCATGTTTTGAATGAGCAACACTGAACACGAATGGTGTGTTGTGTGGTATGTGTTTACCCAATGGCATAGCTAGGCCATACGGTAGTTCTATTTTTTTTTTTAAAACATGTATTTATTTAAGGTGGGAGAGGGGATTTGCCACAGCACATGTGGAGGTCAGGACAACTTGCAGGAGTTGCTTCTCTCCTTCCAAAAGACAATGGTTACCTGCCGCAGAGCAGTTGGCATTGCCTTAACCATATGCATATTACTAGGCCAAGGGCCTCTTCCATCCTTGTCAAGGGGCGTGCTGATCTTCTCTCCTTTCAAACAACACACATTTTTAGTCCCCCTGAAACTTCCATATTGACTTCCATAATGGTTACACAAATTTACATTACAATCAGTTGTGTAATTTTATACAATTTGTTTAGCATCTCTGAGCGTCTGTTTCTTCATCTGTACACTGGGGTCCATAATTTTTACGATCTCACTGAGGTACCTTGATAGGCCGACCATTGTGGTACGCAGCATCTGCTTCTGTTACAGTGACTTTTATGCACAGCACCTGGGCTCACCTGTGAGGAAGTCGCTGCCTACTCCTCTGTCAGTGTGCAGCTTTTCATTATTGTCCCTTTTCTGGGATGAATATTCCCAGGGGCCGCCACAGGGTCTTCAGCTCTTGCGCAGCTTCTTTTAAGGATCCACTTTGGGGAATTCAAAGCGGGACAAGCGACATGGACTCCTAGCTTGGTATTCATCCCAATGGTAACTTCACATCTGTCTCTGAGGAACGCCACTGTTTTGGGAGAGCTTCTGGGAAGTCATAGCTCTGGCTGACCCTTCTTGACTTCACAAGAGCTCCCAGGCTGCTGTCCTAGGATGTGCAAATGGCCCAAGTTCAGGGGGAAGATCATGAAAAACATCATTTTGCCCTGCAGCAGTAGGAGGCTTGGTGGGGAGGGTGGCTGCAGCAGCGGGGACTTTCCCTCATATCCAGTGAAGCTGCAGCAGTCCCTATAGTTGCTTCTTCCATCCCACCCAGCCTGGCCCTCAGTGGGAAACTGAGTCTGACTATGAGGTAGATGGTACAGGAAGGTAGGGAATCCTTAGTCTATGTTACAAAGACATTTTCTTCCCCTGGTGAGAGCCTCCATTATCAAGGACCAGTAAATGAACTTGGTTATTCTGGGAGAGTTAAAAGCAAATTTGGAACCTAGGACTCTGAAGGAAAGAAACCCATGGCATCTGCCCTGTGCTTCTACCCTCGTGGCCTTCATCCCAGCTGATGGAACAGGGTGGAGGCGTGCAGACCACTTCCAGCCTTGGCCCAGAGAACCCTTGAGCTTCTCCTTCCTCTCTGTTCACAGAAGAGGCAGCCTGTGGAAATGGGGTTCCTGGTGCACAGGGAATCAGGACTGGAAGGTGATTCATGCAATCACATGATTAGGTGTAAGCCAGTGATGCCTTTGTCCCAACAGTTCCAGATCTCCTTCAAGTCTTTTATTTGAGAACATCCTGGTGTTTTCAGCATGTTTTCTTAGTTAGAGTTTCTATTGTTGTGATGAAACACCATGAACAAAGCAATGTAGGAGTAGAGGGTTTATTTCACTCACAGTTCGGTATAGCAGTTCATCATCTCAAGCAACAAGGGCAAGAACTCACACAGGGCAGGAACCTGGAGGCAGGAGCTGATGCAGAGGTCATGGAAGGGTGCTGCTTACTGTCTTGCTCTTCATGGCATGCTCAACCTTCTTTCTTACAGCACCCAGGACCACCAGCCCAGGAATGGCACCACACACAATGGACTGGACCTTTTCCATCAATCACTAATTAAGAAAATACCCTACAGGCTTGCCTACAGCTGGCTTTTATGGAAGCATTTTATCAATTGAGGATCCCCCCTCTCAGATGACTCCAGCCTGTGTCAAGTTGACACGAAACTAGTCAGCACATCTGTGCATGCTGCTATGATAAATACCACAGACTGGGTGACTTATGAAGGGGTGGAAATTTTTCTTTCTCCATTCTGGAGGCTGGAAGATCTAAAATCAGGGCGTTGGCTGTCTGGGGAGGATCCTGTCTCCTCTTTGAAAATGGTGGCTTGAGCATTGTGTCCTCCAGAGGGAATACTGTCCTCATATGGGGACAAAAGGGATGATTCCCTGTCAAGCTCTTCTATAGGGACATCTGATTCCAGCCTGGAGAGTCCCACTGTCAAGATCCTCTTACCTGTGGAGGGTCCCACCTCTGAGGGCCATTCAGTATCACTGCCTGGATTCTGAAGGGGTGCATCCAACCGCTTCAGATGCAGTGAGTTTGCACAGATGCAAGGGGCCCCCTCAGAGTCAGACAAACATCTCACAATACTGTGCAGTTGGAATCAGAGTCCTGCAGACTCCACACCCGTCACCACGTCAACTACGTTTCCTCATGTGAATTCACACCAAAATAACTGGAGGCTGGGGGGAAGCAGGAGTCCCCATCAAGGAAGGATGTGATGTTCTTGAGTAACTTGGGTTAAAATTAGATGCAGATTTAACTGGTGGAGGGACTGAGTCAGAGGCTGGAATGCCACCATCTCAACACAGTTTATAACATCCAAACTCACTCATTGGAACCCAGGGCTGGGAGGCCTTCTCTTTGTTAGTCCTCAGAAGCGAGCATGATGGACGAAGTTGGAAACCAGGTACTCCTCCAGTGTGAGGACTCAGGAAACTCTCCTGGATCCTTCGTCAGGGTCTGTGATGAGATGAGGTTTCTCATGACAAACTCATACCTACTCTGTTAGGAAAACCACAGAGTCAAATGGGCTGGATACTGAGTCCCTCTGGGGAGGGGCCTTTTCCAGGTCCGTGTGACACCTCTTTGGGGGCCAAAAGTGTGCCCTAATGTTTTAACCTCCCTTTCCACAGTGACCTCTGACTGAATAAAAGATATAAGAAGGGAAGGACATGACTGCTCCTAGGTATAGTGGAAGAGAAAGTTTATTGCAGATAAAAGGGAGACCATAGGCAGAGACAGGGACATCTGGGAGAGCCCAGAGTGGACATGACCTTGACTGAGCTGGGCTATGTGGGGAGAAGGGGAGGGGAAGGGAGACAGGAGAGAGGGTAACCCAGTTGCAGTAGCCAAGAGGGCTAGTAACCAAAATGTCTGGATTAGTAGGGAAGAGCCTCTGGGGGAAGGGCAGCCCAGCCCCAGGGCTGGAGAGGTAGGGAGTAGAGGGTGGGGTATGGCAGCCCTCCTGTAACAGGTAGGAACTGAGGGATGCTGGGAGATCCTGGCAGCCAGGTCCGCTTTGATATGTTAAATAGGCTTCTCGGCTATTTGTCCCAGGATTTGAGACTTTTCAACCTCCTCCCACATTGTGAGGCTTTCAGAAGAAAAGCTTGGGCCTAGAGGACTTGATGGACCAGTCCTCCTCCCCAGAGTGTAGTGATTTCTCACTAGCAGCGTATTCTCCCAAAGAGATCACAGTGGAGCTCCAGAGACAAGCCACAATAGGGAGGGCTGAGTTTATGAAAGGATGCGTTGTTGGGTCTTTTTTTTTTTTAAGCACCAGGTCAATGTAGCTCACACTGGCCTCAAATGTGCTATGTAGTCAAATGAAGTGCCAGGGCTTTTTGCATGTTTGGTAAGCTCTGTACCCCCTGAATTATGTATGCAGCCCATATTTAATGTAACATTTAGAGCCTGCTATGGTCTAGATGCTGAGGCCTTCGGTGTATCAGGTGAGGAGTGGGACTGTCTATTGGTCCCAGGGGGGAACTGGTCTGGGTGAACAGCCCATCAGGTTCTCACTTGGAGGGGAAGGTGGCTTTATATGAAGCCAAACACATGGAAAAGTTAGTGAGACAGCCAGGTATCTCAGCCATCAAAGGACAAGGCTAAGGCGACTGGAAGCTTGAAGTCAGCCTGGGAGACATGGCAAAACCAAAATCAGAACTCATACAAGAAGCCAGTGTAAGGGCCATCAGGGTCCTCTGGACAGGGTGTGCGAGTGATCTGTAGCAATGTCGGAATTATAGAGCATTTAGGAGACAAATGCTGATAAGCATGGGAGTGGGGGAAGTGGAGGCCGCCAGTGTGGGCATACCTGTCCACGGGGAAGGGTAGCTCTTAGGGAAGCCAGCTACTTTGAGGGGTAAATTTGCTTGTTGGGGAGGAAAGGGAGGCAGAGGAATGGGAGAAGGACAAAAGGGTAGGGAAGAGCACACCCAAGTGATCTGATCACTAGTCATTGATGAAAGGGACCTACTGACTGCGAAACAGTTGCTCACCCATGAGCTTCTGGGTGATTCTCCTATTCCCACCTCCCATCGTACCATGTGAGCAGGGAGGTTACAATGTGTGCTCCCATGCTCACTTTTTCTGTGGGTCTGAGTTGTCAGGCAGGGGTGGCCAGTGCTTTAACCCACTGAGCTGCCTGGCCTGCTCTGGGCTGACATACTGAGATACTCCTCTTCTCGTGCAGTGGTTAGTCCCTTCCTCATGCCCTCCGTACTGGAAGCGCCTCTAGTATCTGCTGCTGGAAACCCTCTCCTCTCTTAGTATCTGGCTCAGCCACTTCTTTGGGGGTTCAGACCCATAATTCAGGAATAATGAAACTCACTATGGTGGTTTGGATGACAATGGCCCCCTTAGACTCACAGGGAGGGACACTATTAGGAGGTGTGGCCTTGTTAGAGAGCTGTGGTTTTGTTGGAGGAAGTGTGTCACTGGGGGTAGGGTTTGAGGTTTCAAATGTTCGAGCCAAGCCAGTTTCACTCTCTCTTCCTGCTGCCTGCCGATTCACATATAGTATATCTTGGCTCCTTCTCCTCTAGCACCAAGTCTGTCTGTGCACTACCATGCTTCCCACCATCATGACAATAGACTAAACCTCTGAGCTGTAAGCCAGCCCCAATTAAATATTTTCCTTTATAAGGGTTGCTGAGGTCATGGTGTTTCTTCACAGCAATAGAAACCCAAACTAAGGCACTCTCTAAGGTGAGCGAGAATAAGACCCAGCCATTGTTCACATCCTAATACCTATGAAATGAATATTTATAAGAAAAAGGGTATTGGGTTGCTAATGATCTGATTTAAAAATAGGAATATTACTCTGATTCTTCTGTCTGCACCCTATGTGCATGGAGAGTCTTTAAAATGGAAGAGGGAAGGGAGAGATGGTCACGAGGTAGCATGGAAGGACTTGGCTTTGAAGATGGAGAAGGGATGTAGCCAGGCTCCAGATGCTGCTCAACCAAGGGTAGAGTGCACTCACTCCGGCACACTCAGCTACCAGCAGGAACCCAGCACACCCAGCTACCAGCAGGAACCCAGATCTGCCAGTCCAGCCCAGTGGGTCCCATCTTGGACTTCTGACCCCTAGAACTGTAAGATTATAAATATGTTTTGTTTTAAGCCACTGGTTATGGAGAATTGTTACACTAGCCACAGAAGACCAGCTACTGTGGCACTGCCCACCCCATGTTCTTTCAGGGAACCTTGATAGTATAAAACCTTAATTCCCATTTGTCTTCTGCTTAGTGGCAAGAGACAGTGACCCTGTCTTGGCCCCTCTGAGTCCGTGCTCTCCAGGGCCTTGCAGTCCACCTGAAGGTGAGCAAAATTCCACAGCAGTAATTGCAGTCCTCTGTTTAAGTGAAGGTCAGAG
This sequence comes from Ellobius talpinus, assembly GCA_001685095.1. NCBI lineage: Eukaryota > Metazoa > Chordata > Mammalia > Rodentia > Cricetidae > Ellobius > Ellobius talpinus. The sequence continues at coordinate 10,337 of LOJH01002866.1, forward strand.
CCACAACAGCATTTTCGTCTTGGGTAGTTTTAAAGTTTGTTTATTAAAACTGTTTGTAGCTTTGGGGGCTGGAGGGATGGCTGAGCAGGAAGAGAATCTAGAGAAGAAGCAAGGGCATCTTCCCATTAAAACCAGGATTGTTTTGTAAGTAAATCTGAATAGAGGGGAGGAAGCATTAATTAGAATTATAACGATGCCCACAGCCTATTCCCCCTTTGCACTGTATTGTTCAAACTGATTTTATTTTTCATCCTGCCAATTTAAAAACACATCCATTTGAAAGGTACACAAAGATCAGCCCTTGATTTTCAATTTTGGCTTCAGTCTCACTGTGAGGGAGCATCCGCTAACAGTGGTTCCCCCCTCCTCAGTTTGCTGCAGCTGTGTTAAAAATCCATTTGGGAAGGAATGTAGATTTGTGTTTTGTGTGAAGAAAAACTAAAATGACTAAGTGTAGCACAAACCATTTAGAGAGGTGTGAGGCTGGGAACAGGGGGAAGGAATCTGGTTACCTGAAATTCATTACAGCTTGGCAGATCACAGGTCTGTGTCTCCTGCAATGCATGCTTTAGGATGGTTGAACCTGAAGCCACACAGGGCCCCTTGTCTGAATGAGGATCTGAGTCATAACACCACTTTTGTATGAGGTAGTTATAACGTTTGTTTATTAAAACTGTTTATAGATTTAGGGGCTGGAGGGATGGCTCAGCAGGTAAAGTACTCGCTGTGTAAGTGTGAGGACCTAAGTTCAAGCCCCGGAACCCACTTATCAGCCATGTGTGACAGCATGTGTCGTAACCCCAGTGTTGGGCAGGTGGAGACAGGAGGATTGCTGAGGGTTTTTGACCAGCCAGTTTAACTGGATTGTTAAGTTCCAGGTTCAGTGAGAGACCCTTCTTCAAAAAATAAGATGGGAATCAATAGAGGGAAACACCCATAGTTGACCACAAATTCATGTGTGCAAATGCACACACACACACACACGCACACACAGAGAGAGAGAGAGAGAGAGTCAGAGAGTCAAGAGAAGCATTTGTTCTTGAAAAAGTGCAGAACTGCAGAAAAAAAACAACCCCTGTATTTCTTTCTAAAGTATCCTACCTGGCAATTAGCCTGTAATAAAAGAAAAGGTGTGTTTAAACCCGAAGCAGCTCTATAAACAGATACTCAAACATTAATTCCAATTTAATTGCTTCACTGTGGGCACAATGGAGATTTCAGAGCATGGAAGAAGCATCATCTCTGTGTGCATTTAGCTGAACAGCACGCCAAGCATTGCTGTGGCTGTGTGATTGACACACATACCATCCTATCTCCAATAATTCACTCTTCGTCAAGTCCAAGTTCCTCACCTTTTCCCAGGGTTCCGGCCAACTAACCAAGTCTGTGAGCCAGGATGCATAGGCCATGTAGCCCACAGGGGTAAGGAATCAGAGCTTTCTTACAGGGCATCATTTTAGTCTACTCCAACTGGTTGCCTTGCCTGGCTTGGGTCATTTGTTTTCAAGGGAGACTCCCTCAGCCTCAATAACTCTCTCTCCTAACTCCTTCCTCCCATCTCAACCCAGGCATTATTCCCAAGATCAGTTTCTGTGCTTTATTTCCCTTCCTCTTGCCCTTTAGGGAATCTGGGGGTGACATGGGATGTGTTTCATCTTTCACCGTTTTCTCCAGGCTGGAGGAATCAGCCTTCTCACACTCGCAGTGACTGTGGGCACTGAGTTGTGGCTCTGAGTGGGTGATGGAAAGGCTCCTTTCCTGTGCATTCCAGGATTTTGTCTCAGCACCAGTGGTCTAGCATCATGTGTTGCTCTGTATCTTGCTCTGCAATTGTTGGCAGCAGCACCTGGCTGCATGCCCCTGTGCTGAATGATGTAGCAGTTTTCTTTTGAGTATAGTAGGTGCCCAGTAAGAAGTTGTGGGGCCACTAATGTCTGGCTGCGTGGGTTAGATAGAGTTTGTTTTTCTGGGGCTGGAGACTGGATGCCCTGCGTGGCTTGTTCAATCATCATTTCCCAGAGAATTCTTTGTTATTTCATCTCAGTGCTGTTTTTCTAAAGGGCTGCTCCTCCCTAGGCTTACGCAGGTGGCTTTAAATCAGGCTGATCAAACTCCGAGCAGCGGTGTGAGGCAGAAACTCACCACTCAGGGGAGGAAGAAGCTCGAGCCAGGGAAAGCAGGTTCCCCTGGAATGAAGAAAACCCAAGAATACTACAGCAGCAATACCACCCTGCTGTGTAGCACTGAGGTAGAGCTGAGCCCTCACTCAGAACTGCAGCTTCTCTGGGAAGGGACGGGGCTAGCAGAGCACATTTTGGTCAGGACCAGGTGCCAACTGCCTAGGGGTCCCCAGCCCGCCTATTCTTGTGCCACTCCTGTAAGCCAACCATCTCCAAACTTTTCCATTCCTTCTCTCCAGGGGCAGAGGGCTGGCAAAGCACCTGGGTTCTGGAAACAGAAGGGATGGTACTGAGTGTCATATTTTGTTCTGTGCCTTCTAGCACATGACTTTAACCCTAATCTCTCCAAGTTGCAGCCCTGCAAAGCAGGAAGCACAAGATTTGTGCTTGGTGCTGGTATCCGTGAGAGCGGGAGGTCCTGAATGGAGACTAGCAATGGATGCAGCATGGGGTAATCTCTGCTGCAGGCAATGAATGCTCCAGGGATGGAGGGCTTCAAGGTTTGACTTTTTGTGAAGCTTCAAGTCCTGAATGGGGAGAGGGAGGACTAGGTTGGTCAGCATGAATTAGTCCCGTCAGTAGCGAAGGGGAGGTTTTGATTTTGTTAAACAGAGTCTGGGATTTCATGTGTCAGCGTGCTGCCTGGCAATTAAAATCGGGAGAGTTTAATCTGAAGAGAGTTCCAGCTCCGTTGTTTGCCCTTTTAATCTTGTCTGTTGCCATGGGAACAGCAAGTGATTGCAATCACCACTGTTTGTATTGTGAGCCTGCTCCCATCAATGTGGCTTTTGAAAAACAAGAAATAAAAATCTTGACTTCTGCATGTCACTCATTATTATTCAGAATGAACTAGGAAGTTCCATCAAATGCTTGCTTCCCTGCACATGCTCTGAAATTCCCACCAGCCCCATTTCTGACCTGCTTTCATTCCCTGACTTCAGTGAGCATCACCAGGCAGGATGGACCCAGTGCTGGTGAGGAACTGGCTGCTGAGCTTCCCTCAAGGAGTGATGGATATGCATGGGGCTGCTCTGGCTCCTCCAGCTCACAGTTTTTCACTTTTGCCTTATTTATTTATTTATTTATTTATCTATCTACTTATCTATTTATTTATTTATTTACTTTGTGTGTTTGTGGGTGCGCACACCCATGTGAGCGCATGGTAGAGTCACCTGGCTGAAGGAGGGCGGGGAGAAAGTGGGTCAGAATTGGGGCTGGTGGGAATTTCAGAACATATGCCGGGAAAGAAGCATTTGATGGAATTTCCTGGTTTGTTCTGAATAGTAATGAGGGGTGTGCAAAGGTCAAAATTTTTATTTCTTATTTTTCTAAAGCCACAGGCACATGTTTGCCACAGCACATGTGTGGAGGTTGGAGGATAACCTCGGGTCTCGGTCTTTGCTTTCTATCTCGTTTGAGACAGGGTCTCTCTTTTGCTCTTCCCTGCTGCGTGTTCCAGGCTAGCTGGTCCTCCAGCTTCTGGAGATTCAACTGTCTCCACTCCTGTCTCATTGTAGGAGTGCTGGGATTACAGCTGTGACCTACCACTCCCGGATTTGATGTGGATTCTGGGGATTCAAACCCGGGTCTTCGCACTTGTGCTTTGCCCATGGAGTCATCTCCCCAGCTGCTCATGGAAGTTGTATCAGCTGCTCATCATCTCAATTGTGATCTCTTCCTGAATATAAGGAAGAGAGATGCTGTCCAGAGCCAGTGCCCTTGGGAAATGGTGAGTTGGGACCAGTAGTCCCTAGACTGTAGGTCTGAGAAGTGTGTGTGTGTGTGTGTGTGTGTGTGTGTGTGTGTGTGTGTGTGTGT
>LOJH01002866.1:14344-31731 GCA_001685095.1 Ellobius talpinus
TGTGTGTGTGTGTGTGTGTGTGTGTGTGTGTGTGTGTGTGTGTGTTTTGGGGGGGCTTTTGGCTACCTGAAAAGTTAAAGAAGTGGCCTGCCCATCATTTGCCTCCTGCTGGCCTTGAAATCTAGAGGCTCCATGGTTTAGAGGGAGATCACCTCAGCTTCCCTTCAGCGAACCCCAAATACCACTGCCTCCTCTTTCAGCTTACAGAATGGTTTATGGTGAGAATGTGAAAATGTTGGCCTAATGCCCAGACCTAATTGATTAAAGCATTTTTCTTCGAGTAGAGAGAGACTCCAGTGAGCATTGATCCCACTCTGGTGTGTAACAGCTGAGAATAAACTGTTGGGTGAGGAAGGGACTTGCCAGAGGTCAGGGGATAAGAGAGCATTGCCTGGCTCTGGCAGCTTGTTTTGTGTAAATCCGACCTCATTGCACGACATGCCTCAGGCTGCTTCATTTCATAAACCTTGAAAAATTGAAGCTACTTTTTATTTGCAATACATACATACCTCATATCATGTTTCTTTAGAGAAGATACAAGCTGGCTCAACGTGTGTTAAATATCAGTAAATGCATACTGAATGGCTGCAATGTCCTCAAGTTAGAACCACAGGCTGGGAGAAAGATGAACTCTTGCTGATTTCAAAATGAGCTCTGATCTCTAGGTCTGGTTCAAGCATCTTCTGATTGTGTGGTCTTGAGGGGTCACTTTGCTTCTCAGGTCTGCAGTCTGGTTCCGCAGTATGAAGAGAACTAGTGCCTTGGTTTGATTGGAAGGGTCCCCACAGGCTCACGTGTGCAGACACTAGTTTCCCCAATGGTGTCACTGTTGTGGAATCTTTGGGATGTGAGGGGCTACCTGGTGGAAGCAGACCTCTAGGGACAGGTCGTTGGAGATCACATTCGCCTCTGGTGCCCCTCTGCATGCTCTGCTTCCTGGATTGTATGTGAGGAGTCTCTGTCCCCAGCTTAGCTAGGATGTCTACTCTGTATTTCATTCTAAAAAAATGACCAAAAGTAGCTTGGGGAGGAAAGGGTTTACTACATCGTCCAGCTCACAGTCCATCATCCAGTAAAGTCAAGGCAGGAACTCAAGGAAGGAACCTGGAGGCAGGGACTGATGCAAAGGCCATGGAGGGACACTGTTTACAAACTTGCCCAGGACCACCGCCTAGAGGTGGCACCCTGTCAGTGAGCTGGACCCTCCCACATCAATCATCAATTAAGAAAATGCAGCATAGGCTTGCCCACAGGCCAAGCTAGTGGGGGTGTTTTCTCAAGTGAAGTTCCTCCTTCCCTGATGGCTGTAGCTTGTGCTTGTGTAAAGCTGAGGGAACTAGACTGCACAGCCCTCCACCCCTCCACCCCAGCCACTAATTTCACCATGCTTTTCCCATCAGGATGAACTTTGAAACCGTGAATCTGAAGTCATTTCATCATCTCTGTCAGGTATCATGGTCCCAGCCACATGGAAGCAGCGGCACAGAGGACTTGCCTGGTTGAGCGCATCACCCATGAGGGGTCATGAGCTCATCTCTGAATTTATGACCACAGACACACGGGCAAGCAATGAAGAATCACTTGCAATTACCCTGTGGCTGTTGCCAAAAGTCTTAGAGTTAGGTCTCTCAGCTCTCAAGGGGACTAGAGTTCCCCAGGGAGATCCGGAGTCTACCTGATGGACCAAAGTTTCAATCCTCTCTTGATATTTGGATATCACACAGACTGAATCAGATCCTAGCAAAATCCAGGGTGATATCCCTTCCAGGTACAAACCAGTTGGTGCCTCACTGCCTCAGAGCCCTCACTGGCAGAGTAAACATCTTCCTTTGATGGCCAAAAGCCTGCCCTCTGACTGTTTTATACTTTCCTTCTTCAGAGCAGCGTGGCTTTTTGTTTTTCTTTTCTTTCCTTTTCTCCCTCTCTCCCTCCCTTCCTTCCTCCCTCCATCTTTCCTTCCCTCCTCTCCTTCTCTCCCTCCTTCATTTCTTCTCTCCCTCCTTCCCTCCCTCTCTCCCTCCCTCTCTCCCTGCCTCCCTCCCTCTCTCCCTCCCTCCCATCCTCCCTTTCTTTTCCACCTCTCCCTTCTTAATCCTCCCCCCACACACTCCCTCTCCCCCTCCTCCTCCATCAGCTAAGTCTTACTATGTATCTATAACCAGCCTGGAATTCACTCTGTACACCAGGCTGGCCTTGAACTCACAGAGGTCCACCTGTGTCTGTCTCTGGCATGCTGGGATTAAAGCTGTAAGGTGTACCCCTACCATGCTCAGCTTACTTTTTTATTTTTTTAAGTGGGGTATTTAAATAGGCTAGCCTCTAACTCCTGTGTTCAAGCTATTATTCTCCCATATTTCCCTTCTGAATGCTGGGCCCCCAGGAGAGGACCACTGTGTCTAGATGTTCTTTACATAAACAGCATTCTGGTAAATGAAGTATTGCTAGGGCACAGCAACTTCCACTTATCTCTGTCTTTTCTGCAGCTAAATTTGCAGAACAATAGTGAATTGCTGAAACAGAGGCTGTGTGGTCCACAGCACAACCTGGAAATGCCTGGCCATTTACAGGAAATGTCTGGCCTGAGGGTCCTCCCTTGCCAAATGGTAACCATCTTGCCTTGCTGCTGTGCTGCCCCCACACAGCAGGGCTACAGCTGGGATATAAGATGCCCCTGTTTTATATCTTGGCAGTGCTGACTCTGGGTGTCATCTACCCTGCAGAGCTCAGCTCCTGCAGGGCCAGGATGGGGCTGGACCCACTGCCACTCATCTGCTCAGTCTTTGCCCTGCTGTCCCTGCCTCTCTGTGCTCCTGACCATCTGAGCATTGGGGGCAAAACAGGCGCCAGAGTTTCTCCTGGGCTAGGTTTCTAAGGATCTTGCCTTTTTTTTTTGGTAGTTCTGGAGGGTCAAGCTTAGGGTGTCCCACGTGCTAGCTAAGTACTCTATCGTAAGCCACACCCCGTTATACTAAGCATTCTATCTTCTAGCCAAAACCCCTTTTGTTATCTAAGTGCTCAATCGTCAAGTTACATCCTCACCCCACTAGAACCTTTCCCACAATCTCTTGAATGGAAGCCCAATTTTTAAACAGACAGAACTCTGTGTGTGTGTGTGTGTGTGTGTGTGTGTGTGTGTTTCAGAAGCTTTGTCAACCCTTTCCCTTTGTCAGCCCGTCTCAATGCCCCCAGATTCCAAGGATCCTGTAGAACACTGACAAATCAATGCCTGGCTAGGTGCATAGCGGAATTTGACACTGGGAACTGTTATAACCACCAGAGTCCCAGCTCTGGCTTTTCCAGGAGCGTGTAAAGAGCATGTATGTTTTCAGCAACTGCATGTGAGAACTTCTGCATGAGATTCCGGAAAGCCTGAGATTCTGCAGCTGTGTTTGAGGGTGTTAGTCTATCACACACACTCATGGTGGGATACATGTGTGCCTCGTGCCTCATGTCTCCCTGAGGTGGACAGGCACATGGCAAGATGAACTGAGGTAGAGGAGACACTTCAGCAACCAGAGCTGGGAAATAAAAGCCCTGATGGTATGATTTGGGGACTGCCCCTCATTCTGACAGTTCAGGGAACTTGGGGTGGGGTGGGATGGGTTGCTCTGAGAGTTCTGGGAAGAAGGTATCTCAATGGTGCCAAACCTGCTGGGGTAGGGGAGGGACTCCTGGCTCTGGCCCTCTCTTTCTGAGGCAGCCGAGCCCCCTCCTCTCTACTAACCTTAGAGTTATATGGGTCTAGAAGACAACCAGGGAGACACTTTGTTGTTAAAATGACCAAGTTCACTTTGGGCACATTGAAGTGTGTGTGTGGGAAGCTATTTCCTAGTGTCTAAATCTCATTAAAAAAGCAATTTTGCAATCAATTACAATGCAATTTAGCCACTAACTGTTTAATTATATATTTTAAAAAAGCAGAAACAGAAGATGCAGCCAGAGTGAGTTCGTTCTTCCTGTCCCCATACTAAGAGCCAGGCCGAGAGGAACTGTCTTTGGATGAAGTTTGGGCAGCAGGATGAGTGGTCGGCCTTCCAAATCGGTACGTTATACTAGCCCGAGGAGGTAGCCGCACTTGAAGAACACTGCAGCTGGAGACATTCATTTTTTTTCTACAAGAGCTTGGACCTTTCTTATTCTGTCATGCACTATAAAAATTGCATAATTCTGTGTGGCTTTTATTAAAGGAACATTATTTCTATAAATTATTTTTTAATGCTGTGGAAAAATTTGCCTTCTGGAACCATCTTGGTAAAAATAATCTGCAGATGAAATAGAGACTCAGGCCTACAGAGTGCTGGATATATCAAAGCCTGGAAGAGAGAAATGGATAAAAAGTCTGGCGTGGTGGTGCACATGTTTAATTCCAGCACTCCAGAGACAGGCAGAAGATCTCTGGGAATTTGTGGCCAGTCTGATCTACATAGTGAGTTCCAGGGCAGATAGCTCTACACAGTGAAATGCTGTCAAAAACAAAACAAAACAAAAGCAAAATGGATATTCTGGGGAAGTCTAGACACCCTGGAGGGAAAGAGGACAAAGGGTAAAGTGCGACTGGGTAGAATGTGGAATTGCTGGGGTGAAGGTGGGTATGGTGCACTAATCTGCTCCTGCCTGGTCTCTAGTCCTTCCATCTCAACTCTCAACCCTAGCGAAGAGGAAGATAATGCTGACCACACTCATGAATGAATCCCTTTGGGTCACCTCGCAGGCTTTTTCCCTCTACTCTGTGGTTTATGTTCAATTGTATTTCGGTATTCCTAGTTTGTGCCTTTGGTCCTGAGAATCATATACTTTGGATATCCCTCTGGTTATAGATAGTAACCCCTTGTCTCTGTGTGTGTTCATGTATGTGTGTGTACATGTACACATGTAGGTCAAATGACAACCTCCAGTGTCATTACCCAGGAACAATTCACTTTTTTTTTTAAAACAGGGTCTCTCATTGGTCTAGAGCTCACCAAGAGGTGGGGCTGGCTGGCCTGAAAGTCCAAGAGATCTGCCTGCTAGTAATCCCACTCGTGCTGGGATTACAGGAGCATATCACTATGCCTGGCTTCTTAAATATGAGTCTTGGATTAAACTCAGGGTCCTTATGCTTGAAAGGCAAGTGCTTTTACCAACTGACCCATGTGGGGCTCTCCTTCTCATTTGGGTGGCATATTCCATTCAGAGGGCCCCAACCCCTGCCTCATTGGACATACTCAAGGGAAGACTTTTGTGTTCCTTCTGTCCATCTTGAACAAAGAGAACAGAGGGAAATCTATTGAGGGTGCCTTTTTTGGGGGGGCAGTGACAGAATGAATATACATTCTTTGTGAGAGATACATGACCAGTTATCAGTCATCTGCTTTTAAAACTGCATTCTTGTTGCATGAGGGCTAGAAGATGCAGTGATGTCATTCAGAGAAATGTTGCATTTCAACTATAGCCCAGCTATCACTGAAAGTCCACAGAGCCTTGGCCAAGGCCTGTGTTCACAGAAGTCTTTCAACCAAAGAAGGCCAATATCAGGACCCAAGAAGCCTAATGTCAGGAATCGCTGTTCCCTATTCTTGGGCCAAGAGTTACACTGGCCCCAGCATGGGCTGTGATTCTGGTTGCAGATTGTGATTCTGCTAATGATACTTCTCTGACATGGACTGAGTTCTATGCTTAGACCAAGCGCCAGACTTGGATGGAGCTTTGCATCATCTGAGCCATGAGCTAGCTGCAGCCACCTCTGTCTACACTTTCTCCCATGTGTCTGCCATCATCATGTCCCCAAAGCGAAATGGATCCCCCACCCCAAGATGTGACTTGCATCTTAGTTCTGGGTCCATAAGCCTTGGAGCCTCTGCAGGTGGGGAGAAGATACTGGAGCGTCCCCGCATTCTAAGTGCTGTTCTGGAAAATGCATGAAGGAGGTCTGTGGAGAAGGAGGAGGCGCTGGCTTCGGGAGCTGTGAAGAGTGATAATGGCGAAAGCTGAAGAGATGACTGCTGGCTACATGGTGCCTGCAGTGCGCCAGACCCGGGAAGAAGTGCTTGGTTCACGTTATCTCCCAGAACCCTCACAGTGTTGGAAGTCAGGATTCTTATGTTTTCCACTTCACATAGGGTCCACTGACTAGACAGGCATCTTACTGGCCCAGACACAGCAAACCTGGGCCTTTGTGACTTCATGCAAGGTGCTTTAGACCTCAAGCTGCCAGTGAGAATGACCACAGTGGGTGGTGACACAATCCGATTAGCACTTTGGAAAGATGATTTGGGTGAGGGGCATCTGAGTTTGGTAGAGATTGGAGGCTGGAGGCAGGTGAGGAGGCTGCTTCAGGTTCATCTGTGAATTCTGGTGAGAAGCCATACAGCCAGCAGCATTGTCTGAACTCATTTGTGGACATGGCTGTGTGAAGTGCAGTTGAGACAGAGATGACCTGCAGTTGGTCCTTGTCCCCAGCTTCCTCCCTTCAGTTGGAGTGCACCTGCTGGGCCAGCCCAGACCACTCTGTTTACTTGCCGCTCTTGCTAATTCCTGATCTGCTTGGCTCTGAGAGGTGCAATAGACAGAACACCTAATGATGTATTGATTTCCTTCCAAAGATGCACAGCTGTGGGTGAATGTGGAGCCGTCGTGGCCCTACATAAACACAATCTGAGGAATAAGAGGGTTTGGCTGAGGTGGGGAAAGTCAGAGGAGTCGGCGATGTTAGGGAGGCCTGACAGCACAGGACTGAGCTACCTGCTAGAGGAGAAGCTCACTGTAGCCTCCCAGTGGTTCAGGAGCAGTCAGAAGCTGGCCTGGGGAGGGTAGCAGCTGGGACACAGAGGCCCACTCTCAGCCGCCACCATGGCCAGGTGAGCAGAGCACAGAGAATTCCACTTGCCCATCTGCCCCTCCCTCCTCCCCCAGCTCTGCTTTCTCGGATTTCTCCCAGGTGATTAAACTTGGTGGTATTTTGCCAGATGGCATGTTCTCCCACTTCCCCAGGCCTCCAGGGACTGTCTTGAACACAGGCCAAGCTCCCTTACCTCAAAATTATATTAAGGAGTTTAATTAACAGAAATGACTCCACAACCCATAGATCACACCCCAGGAGTGCGCCTGCCACATGCAGACACCAGCAGGGCTTTGGCTGTCTCCCCGTGACTGTGGGGACCTGGGAACATCATTCACAGCCATCAGATCCAAGCTGCGACGGCCTCTTGTTGCTCAAATAAAATTTGGGGAGAAAGCTTCCAAAGCTAAATCTCAAGGTAATTCCCAGGCTAGACTTTCTTGGCAGAAATAACCAGATTTCTTCTCCCTTCTATCTAGGGCAGGTTCCCCAGGAGAGGGTCTAACAACTGCCCACCTGTCACTTTCATGACCCCACGGTGGAGCCTATGAGCCACCTCCATAACATAACTTTCCCTGTCTGTAAGGGGCCACATTGAGTGTCCCTCTTCACTATGAGAGGTCTGGGGAACACTAACACTTCTCCATGGATCTTCTGGGGGCTACAGCTGCTTCTTTCCTTGTTTTTCCTGACTACCTCCTCGGAGACACTTCTTTTTCTCCCCGGAACCTCACAGCTGATTCTACTGGGTGATGAATTGTCTGTGCATCCCCTTTCCATAGAATGGGTCTGTGGTATACAGCCATGGTGTAAACCCGTCCCTCGCTAATTGTTCTCAGCTGTCACTAGCGCCCCCTAGGGGCTACCTCAAACCTCGGTGTGCAGTTAAGACAGAGAGTGCCTAGTTCTGTGATGGCCTCAATAAGTTTTCCTTTGTCTTGCTGGACTGCAAACATCCAGCTAGACATCCTTGTGGGTGCAGAACTTGTTTGCAGTTGTCTGAATCTGGAAGCCAAGCTCTTTGAAGTCTCTGAAATCTCTGTTGATTAGTGGAGGCCACAGCTATGTAAATCAGGGGAATTTTAGGTTTGACTCTGTTCTGAATGTTTCCAACAGTTGATCCCCATTTTGAAATCATCACTGAAGGCAAGGATGCTCATAATATCTGAGTCATCAGTGTAACCCTCCCATGTCACCCCACACATGCTACTCTGCATATAAATAAACACAGAAGGCTGATTACATCATGATGTCTCCCAGTGCAATGAAGCCCAAGCATTTACATACCGAAATGCATATTGCTTTTATTATAGAGTGCTTCTCTTTCCTGTATATCTTATATGGGGTGTAATGAATTACTTTTATTTTTTTGGCTTTAAACTTTTTCCTGTAGGTTGACTCTATTTTCTGCACTTTCATCTTGAGGGTAGTGTAAAGTGTCACAGTGGAGCGTGTAATGGCTCTGAAATGCCATCTTCCAGGTATGATTCGCCCTAAACTTGTAGGCAGCTCAATCTTTTTAGTCTAGTGAGACTTTCAGCTCATTAAATGGGATTCCCTTACTTTGGGAAAGGCATTGTGTTTTGTTCAGTGGATCAACACAAAAGTTATCCTCTGTGATGGCTAGTCTTGGTTGTCAGTTTGACTACATCTAGAATGAACTATAATCCAGAAATGGAAGGCAAACCTGTGAGAGATGTTTTGCTTTGTTTGAAGTAGGTGAATCCACTTGTAGTCCAGACCTTTGAGCCAGGAAGATACACACCTTTGATCTGGATATTGAAGCAGTAAGACATACCCTTAGTCTGGGCTATACCTTCTGCTGGAGGACTATATAAGGACACAGAAGAAGGAAGCTTTTGCTCTTTGTCTGCTTGTCCTCGCCTTGCTCGCACATCCATCTTCCATTGACATTAGAGTCTGCTTTGGGACTTGAACACATCCTGAAGACCAGCTGAGACACCCAGCCTTGTGGACTGAACAACTGCTCGATTCTTGGACTCTCCATTCACAGCCCGCCATTGTTGGATTAGCTGGACTCAGTCTGCAAGTCATTCCAATAAATTACCATTCTGACAAAAATACCCCAACGAGCACTTGGCCAAATATCTGGGCACCGTATAGTCCAGTCAACTTGATGGGTAAAATGAACCATTGAAAGAATCCTATGAGATTCGAGACCTCTGTGTTTCTGTGTGTATCCTCTTGTAAGTCCATCTTGGGACTGCCCATCAAGCAAAGAAGATGGACAAGTCTGAAGGAGGGTGGAGGTGAACTGAGGACATCTGCTTTCAGCCAGACCAATTGCCAGACATGAGAACAAAGCCACCCCACACCTCCTGTCCCAGCTAACGTTTTAGCTTTTGCAGGTGCACAGGGAACCTAGTAGAATCATGCATGACCCAGTCAGCTAAAGAAGCATGAAAAATAATAAATTATTTTTAGGTAACTAAGTTTTATACTGGTTTGTTATACACTAGGAATTAACTAATACAGGAGCTTTACAAAAATATTTGGTTGTAAGAAAAGATTGAGAGCCACTGGTCAAGTCAAATCAATATATATTGAGCCCCTTCTGTATACTGGACAGAGCATCATGTGGCAGAGACTGGCAGATGTGGTTTTAAGGCTGGAGTTTGTGTCCAAGGGAAGAATACTGAACCTTGCTGCTGTTAGAACTGATAGCCATGAAAGGCCTTGGCTTTGGGATAATGCAGAGACTATCACAGTAACTAGGACACAAGAGGCTCTCAGGCCAGAGGAGCAGGGTGAGACAGGACCACCTTCCATCAGGCAGAAGAGGATCTCGGGCTAGAGGAGCAGGGTGAGACAGGGGTCACCTTCTGTCAAGTCACCCGCACTACCAGCTCTCTAGCTGTAGATCTCAGAGTGTGGCTGCCTTGTGCTGACGAGCAGGGTGGAGTAAAGCGTCCTTCCCTGGGTTGCCTACTGGTTACTTTCCTGTCCCTGCAGTAGAAACACCCAGCAGAAAGAGCTGAAGGTAAGAAAGGGCTGTTTAGGAGCATGGTTTTCGGGGATCTTAGTTTGTCTTGGTGAAGAAGGCAGGGTGGGACAGTCATTCCATCTGAGGCAGAGGGAGTAGGAGGCAGAGGCTTGGTTCCCGGGGTGACAGTCATGAAGCAGAGTACTTGGGGTACTTGTAGAGTACCAGAACCAGGCTCATGTCTCATCTTTGAAGGCCTGCCCATTAGGGGCCTACTTCTATCTCCTAAAGCCTGCACAGTCTTCAATATTGTACCACAAGCCGGGAACTGAGTGTTCAAAATGAGCCCATGGGGGAACATTCGAGTTTCAAATGGTAACAGGCATTGACAAGTTTATAGTAAAGAAATACCAAATTCTAACATAAATATAAACCAGTCCCAGAAGGTTCTGATTTTTGTATGATGGATACTGTCCTTTTTTATTTTTTTAAAAGGAAGAATATTAGATATAAAATAAAATCCTTTGGATTTATTTCCAGTTTAAAAATATTTTTATTTTGAGTTATGTGTATGTGGGTAGGTCTGTGCATATAAGTGCAGGTGCCAGTGAAGGCCAGAGGCAAGACATTCATACATATAAAGAAATGAAAATAAATAAATCTAAAGATAAAAAACCCAAATGAACCCAATCACCATGCTAAATACAAAGAAAGAAGAGGGAAATGTGAGAACCAAATAGAAATTCCAGAATCTAAAATGAAATGAGAAGTTGAAAAAAAAATGTTTGCTAATGGGCTTAATTGCAAATAGGAGATGGCAGTGCAATTGAAGATAGACCAAAGAAACTATCCAGTTTGTGAAGAAGAAAAAAATGGTTGGGACAAAGCCGAACATGGCCTCAATGGCACAAAGTGGACTGTCAGATGACGATGAACTCGAAGACCAGAAGGGAGAACCAGGCAGAGAAATGTAAAGGAAGAGCAGAGTCTCAAGAAACCCAGGAAACTCCACAGTTAGATAAATGCAAAGAAGATGATACCTGGGCACATCAACATCAAATCACCAAAACAAAACAAACAACAAACAAATAAACCAAACCAACCAACCAACCAAACAGCTAAGAGAGGGAGACACTGACAGTAGAGTCAAGCAAGCTTTACATCCAGGGCAATACTGATATGAGTGTTAATTTGGATTTCTCACCCAAACAACAGAGATCCCGAGACAGCAGAGTGATGTTGCTGGCATGGTGAAATACAAAACAAACAGCCCAAGCAGCCAATGCCAAATTCCGCATCCAGTAAAAAATATCCATCTCATATCAAAACGAAGGCGTCATCAGGCTGTTTCAGATGAGCAAAAGCCGAGCAGACACACTCAACACAAAATGCTGAGGGAAATTCTTCAAGATAAGCGGAGACACCATCAGACAGCAACTCCGATAGGAGAGAAAGAGTGAGTGAGGGCACCAGCAACGGTAAGAGATGAAGCAGGGAAAATCAGTGTTTCTTTCTGTTTGAATACATCCTAGAGAGAGGGATGACTATATCAAAGAAAATATACACGATTGCATTGAGGGTTACAGAACAAGGCAAAGGAGAATGTGTGGCCTGAGCAGCATGGAGGCGCAGTAGGCCAGCAGAATCACACCCTGAAAGATTCTTGTGTTAAGAGGAAAAACTCTTGGGGTCCCCAACATCACTGATGTCCAGGTATCTGGTCAATTGAAATGATGGAATCTCGGATAGGACCAGCAGCCCCAATAAACATAGGAGATCAACAAGGGGGCAGAGACCCAGAGTGTGGGTGGGGTCTCCCAGAGTTCAGAACAGGAACTACTTGATTGCAGAGAGAAACTGACCTTCATGGCCTATTAGAGCTGGAGGTGAGCTTTAAATTGGCCCTTTCTTCCCCCTTACATCTTATACATGAAGAAATGGAGGTTCAGAGGGGTTAACTATTTCTCTGCTGAAGTCAGCTAGCTTGACTATAACCAAGAGTAGAACCCAGATCTCCAGGTCCTGAGCCTGTGTCTTCTACCCCATAGCTACTTCCCTAAACTTCTCTCCAGAGGCCTTGTGAAGATGGGTGGGGGTGGGGATTGGGAGCTGGATCTCCAGGAGTGTGGAGATCAGCTCGCTGAAAATGAGATTGCAGCGCCGTTCATCTCCCGTTTTCCCAGGCAGCACGGGTATTCTATTTTTGACTGTAGGGAGGCCTCTCCCAGGCACCCCGATACAGCTGAGTACCCAGCCTCTATCTTGTTTCCATCAACATAATCTGTTTGGAGCAGGCGACTGGGCTTTCCCCTGGCCCCTTATCCCTAATAGGATCAGTGGATTCTGCAGGGTGTGGGGAGCTGCAGTGAGCATGCTCAGCCGGGGTGGGAAGCGACTGTTGCTGAGGTTGCAGCTCAGCTAACTACACACTAAGCTTTAGTATTCAGGGGAGTTCTGCAGGACCACTCTGCTCCTGGACAGCCTTTGACCAGGCTGCAGCTCTAGCTCAAAGCCCTATTTACCAGAGGATGGTCCAGTTAGTGCCATGTGGAGCCTCCACTGGGTTGTCACCATCTTACTTCTGGAAGCTTCTCTCATCATATATAACATTTATCTCTCATTAGGGTTTTTTTCCCTTGCTATAACAAATCAAAGGATTTTAAATTTGCTTTTGAAATGGTCAGGAGAGACCGATTCAAATACACATTATAAACATCTCCAATTCATGAAGCCAGTGCAATGGCCAACTTTATAACCATTAGACATCTTATTCAATTTGATTTTTTGGCTTTTTTCATTTTTTGGAGCTAATCCTTCTTCCCTAGGACTTCAGTGTTTCTGCCTTAAGGACTTCCAGCTTGTACCTAATGGCTAAAGCGGTCTCCTATACGAAAGGAAGAAGCCAGAAGCCTGTAGCTCCCACCTCGTTTCTGCCTATTGTTAGCTGTGAGCTGTGCATGCTTGGGTGAGGCCCTGAGCTTTGGTTTTCTTAGTACAATAGGGAGCAGGGGTGCAGTGGACTCTGTGTCCTCCATCTCAAGCTGTTGCTTTCTGGGCCAGGCTGGATGGCAGGTAGCTTGATGCAGGTGAGTTCAAGCCTTTGACATATGGTAGTTGGAGACCAGATTGGCCACCTTGGGAGGGGAAGGGTTAGCAAGCTGGAATCCAAGCCAGGAGCTGGGACTTCTGTTGTTGGGCAACAGCAGCCTTTGCCTTGCTGTGACTCAGATGGGAGTAGGCTCTAGCCATAAATGGCTTCCTGCCTCTGCTGCTTACTCCTCCATCTTCCTGCTTCCTGGAGTGCAGCGTTAGTTACCACTTGGGACTTTTCTCAGTTCCTCCTGCTCAGAGGCTGCCTCCAGCCTTTGGGCTGCTCTGAAGGCATATCTACCCTACTCCCAAGTGCATGGGATGGAAATAAATGGGGGTCTACATAGGGTAGGAAAATAGATATGTTGCCCCATAAAAGCCTGAACTCCCTGTAAGCCTTTCCAGAGTTCTTAGGGTGTGTAGGATACCGTCCCTGCTTCTTAGCCCCTCATGGCCAACTTCAGAGATTGTCACCTTTGCCACCAGTCTTCTAGACTGGTTGCCCCGCCTATACTTTCTGCCTGGCTACCTTCCATTCAGTATTTTATTAAACCAATATGAGTGACAAATCTTTACAGGATACGAGCTTTATCCCACAGCACTCTACACTAAGTGTGATGTTACTTTGGAGAAGAGGTTTTGCTTTTGTTTCCACAGAAAATGAGGGGCTGTGGATTCATTCTGGGTTAAGAAAAATAAGGTTTGATCAAGGAAGACCCTCTGAAAAATCTCCAATGGGAATGGATGGCCCAGTTGATCCAACATTTCAGAGCACCTCAGTTGCAGTTTCCTCTGAGTTCTACATCTAGAACAGCTTCAAGACTGCTGGCTGAGATGATTCAGCCTCACAGAATGCTCCAGTCAGGATTTGACCATAATCTTAAATTTTCTTTAGGTCCCCATAAAATTATCAGTACCCTCAGTCAGCAGGAAGTAGCCTAGAAAACTATACCCACATTACCAAAAAATGAATTATGAATGTTTGTCTTTGTTGAGAGTGTTGGTTACAAGTTGTTACTGATAGTGGTCAGAAAAAAGCTAAACACAGATTAAATTCAGAGTTCTTATTTTGAAAAGAAAAAAAGGGAAAGTGCTAAGGGATAATGCTCTTGTACCCTGTAAAGATTTGTCACTCATATTGGTTAATAAAACGCTGATTGGCCAGTAGCCAGGCAGGAAGTGTAGGTGGGGTGGCCAGACTAGGAGAATTCTGGGAAGAGGAAAGCTCAGTCTGTAGTAGTCACCTAGACGCAGAGGAAACAAGATGAAAATGCTTCACTAAGAAGAGGTACCAAGTCACATGGCTAAGTATAAGTAAGAATTATGGGTTAATTTAAGTTATAAGAGCTAGTTAATAATAAGCCTGAGCTAATAGGGCAAACAGTTTATGATTAGTATAAGCCTCTGTGTGTTTCTTTGGGACAGGATGGCTGTGGGACCAGGCAGGACAGAAATTTCCATCTACAGATGACCCTGCTGGCAGAGGTGTGGTGAGCTAACTCCTGAAGGGATGACAGTGGGTTAGCTGGCTACCCCTCCCCCATCTGCCATGTGGTGGTGAGGGCAAGGGAATGATGCCCATCCCCCCTTGCCCCTGCCACCTGTGGTGGGTGAGGGAGCTGACCCTCCCGGTTACCAGCTGCAGCACTTGGGGGAGTATACCCTGAACCTCACCCGGGCAACATAGTAGAGCTGACCCTGAGGGCATGAAAGCAGAAGAACTGGCCCCATACCTTGCCCATTGCTGTAAGGGGTAAACTATCCAGGGCAGTGTTGGAGATCTCACCCTGGTGGTGGGGATGGGGGAGAGCTGGCATGCTAACAACTATCCAGGCCCAGAACCAGGGTTATAAGTTGGCCTACCCCAACATTCACTCCATCTATGATCTACTGGAGCGTGTGAAGGGGCCAGTCCTGCAGATCCGAAGCTCCAGGATCTCCATAACACAGGGCAACAACATCTAAGAGGAGTCCTAGTGAGGCCCCAGCATCGATAGTGTAGCAGAAACCAGAGGCCTCAAACCAGACCAATGACTGTTTGCAATGAACACTTGAATAAAAGGGTTTATTGCATGACGCACTGTGCACACTGGGGAAATGAATGGGATCAAGATGCATGATGTGGAAGACATAAAGAATAAATAAAAAGAAAGTTAAAACAAAGTACCTAGCTCCAGACATTTTATTAAAACAATGTGGGATGAACTAGTATACCTAACTTACCTGCCTGGGAAGGGGTCTCCAGTGACCCTGTGGGTAGCAGACAGTTGCCTAAGGCCACAGTACTGTTCTTCACTGTAACAACTATTCTTCTCATTGTTGCAATAAAATACTGAAGCAGCTTAAAATACAAACTTAATTTGTTAAAGGAAAACAAACTTAATTTGACTTACAGGTTGAGGAGCTACTTCCATCACGGTAGTTAGTCACATTGTGTCCGCAGACAGGAAGCTGAGAGATGAATGCCGGTGTTCATGTTCTCTCTCTTTCTCCTTTGTTTCTTTTTTCATTCAGGACTCCAGCTCTTGGGATGGCACTACCTGTATTCAGGGCGGGTCTTCCCTCATCAGCTATACTTCTCTGAAAACAAAGAGTCTCATGCATACACAGAAAAGTCTCCAGAGTGATTCCAAGATCCAGGAAAATTGTCAATGAAGACAAATCAAATTTACCAAGACGATTTCCCTCTTCTTCCTGGATGGCCACTCAGCTGGGCCTTATGTCCCAGACTCTCTTCTAGTTGGATAGCCTTCAAGATGCCCCATAAGAAGAGAGCAGACACTATACACATGCCTTCTGGACTAAGATCCACATCCTTTAACAACCACTCCCCATGATATTGGAGGGATAACTAATATACGTGAGGTTGATATATATATCTCCTCACTACCAGCTCATGTAGACCACCACAGCCACCTCAGAGTGTTTGAATCACCCTAAAGTGCCTTCTCATGCTTTTGCAATGAATCTCTCACACGCCAATTAGGGGTGGGCAGAAACCAATGAGTTCTAGGATACTATCTACACGGATTCATGTGACATGCGGTATTTGGCTGGGTGTTTTTGCTTTACATTATTTGAAAACTTATCCATACTGTTTGGATCTGTAGGTTCCCCTGTTTCTGTTGAATAGTCTTCCATGGTATGAATATGCTACAATCTGTGATAGACGTATGGCTTGCTTGAGATTTTGACTGCAGTGGCTGAAGCTAGGCGTACCTGAGTCCAGTCTCCACGGGAGTCTATACTTCTGTTCCCTAGTCATGAAATTGCTGAGTCACACAAGTGCATATTTAACTGCAAGAAAGTGCTAAGCTATTTCCTACAGTGATTGTTCCAGTCCAGTCAGCAACCTGGGAGAGTTACAGCATTCCACACCATCACTAGTGCTTGGTAACTCCAGTCCCTTTAATTTTAGCCCTATTGGTGTGTGTATCAAGGTATTCATTGTGGTTTAATTTGCATTTTTTCTTGATCACCAATTCTATCAAGCATCTTCAATGTGTTTCTTGGTCATTTGAGTATACACTTTTGTAAATACTCTAAAAACTTGCCCATTTCAATTATTTTGGTCTTCTTATTGCTGAGTTTTTTTTAATTTTTTTTTTTAAGACAGGGTTTCTCTGTAGCTTTGGAGTCTGTCCTGGAACTAGCTCTTATAGACCAGGCTGGCCTTGAACTCAGAAATCTGCCTGCCTCTGCCTTCTGAGTGTATTATTGAGTTTTTAATATATGTTGAATGCAAAGCTTCTGCCAGATATATGCCTGACCAAAAGGCTTTCTTTGTGGCTTGTCCTCTCATTCTGTTAGTAGAGTCCATTGAAATGGAGCTGTGCTTATTTCTATGCAGTCCAGTTTATTGACCACTGACATTTTCTTTGATGATTTGGTGTTGTGATGTCCTGTCCTAGATAGCTTTTCTTCAATAGATGTATACTATTCTGCCTCCTTGTTCCATCCTCTCGGACTTTCAGAAACAGGTAACACTAACACATTAGGAACAGAAAAACCATAAGATGAAAGGTGTCTGGCACCTGGGACTTAGTTACTGAATGAAGGAATGTCACTAGCCAGAGCTCTGTCTTTGGACTGAAGAAGTCTGAGGCAGGAATGAATGCCAATTATAGCTGAGCCATTAGCTTTTGAATATCTATTTGTATTTTGATTATTTGTTTGTTTTCAACACAGGGTTTCCCTGTGTAGCCCTGGCTGTTCTGGAGCTAACTCTGTAGATCAGGCTAGCCTCAAACTCAGAGATCTGCCTGCATCTGCCTCCCAAGTGCTGGAATTAAAGGCATGAGCCACCACATCCGGCCTTGCAGGCCTATTTGTCATGGCAGCCTAGCCTACTCTAGAACTTACTAATTCTACAGTGTTCAGATTCTGTGCTCTACCCAATAGTCTCCAGTGAGTTCTGGCATGGATTGGAGGACCACTGCCCTTTACCACTCTTCCATGTCTCTGTTTCCTTTTCTTTCTTTCTTTTTTTTCTTTTAATATTTATTTATTTATTATGTATACAATATTCTGTCTGTG
>LOJH01002867.1:5416-17642 GCA_001685095.1 Ellobius talpinus
GCCTGCAGACATACACACAGACAGAATATTGTATACATAATAAATAAATATTTACAAAAAAAAGAAAGAAAGAAATCATGGCCTTTCAAAGATGTAAACATACATCAGACATGAGTTAATTATTGATGGAACTGGTTTGGAGAGAAATTCTAAGAACCACACACACAATAAAGTATTCTGAAATGAATTTGTAAACTGATATGAAATAGGTATACTAAGTGAGCCAGGATCCAATTGCATTCTACTGAACACAATATACAAGCCTATTAATAATATTCAACTGTATTTTGATTTAAAATTTTGTTGTGGCAAAAGACTCATTGCTATCTTAACCGTACAAAACGCACAGTAGCACTAGACACAATGTGTGCTACAGTCATCACCACTACTAGAATTCCTTTTGTCTTGTAAATTAAACAAAGAGTTTCCAGGACAGCAGCCTGTGGAAACTACGACTCCACCTTCATCTCTGCTTTTGACCAGTGTCTCATTGTAGTGAAATCACAGACTACACAGGATCGGATCTTTGTAGCTGGTTAATTTCACTTAGCATGTCTGCAAGATCCATCTGTGTCTCACTATATGTTGTAAAATCTTGTTTTTTCAACACATATTCACTATGCTGGCCTGGAAGCAGAACAAGCTTCCCACTTCTGCCAGCAAGCAATGGGATTACAGATATGCACCTCCATGCCGAGCTTGGAAGGCGTAGGTAGAAGTAAGTATTCCACTAGATGGCTTTACTACTCATTTGATTTATCAGCTCTTCCCTCAGTGGCCATTTGGGTTGCAGTCTTCAAGTCTTTGGTTGAGTCTTCAAGATTCTGTACAGCTCTTTTGGACATACCCAAGAGACTCAGCACTGCATTATGTGGTTTTTCTACTTTAGTTTTTGGAAGAAGTGCCATACTGTTTTCCACAACATTGGTACATTTATATATATATACTTATAGTGAATAGGGGTTCCAAAATTTTATACCCTTACCAGTATTTAAATTTTCTGGTTTTGGGGGTTTTTTTGTTTGTTTGTTTGTTTTTTGAGACAGGGTTTCTTTGTGTAACAGCTCTGTAGACCATGCTGGCCTTGAACTCACAGAAATCTGTCTGCCTTTGCCTCCCAAGTGCTGGGATTAAAAGGGTAAAAAGTGTAAGCCACCACTGCCCAGCTGTTTCTTTTTTAAATAGTAATCATCCTAATAATTACAAGTTGGTATCATTATGATTCAAATCTGCATTCTGTAATGACTCATTTCTTCATTTGTATATCTTCTTTGGAGAAATAGCTATTCAAAGGACTTTACACACAGCTTTTTTAAACAAAGCTGCTTTTTCATTGCTGAGTTCCAGTTTGTACATAACCTAGATTTCAATCTTCTATTATCTACATGGTTTGAAAACATTTTCCATTTTTACTTTTTTGTTGTTGTTTTTTCGAGACAGGGTTTCGCTGTAGTATTAGAGCCTATCCTGGAACTAGCTCTTGTAGACCAGGCTGGCCGCGAACTCACAGAGATCCACCTGCCTCTGCCTCCCAAGTGCTGGAATTAAAGGTGTGCACCACCACCGTCTGGCCCTATTTTTACTTTTACTGTAGTGTCTTTGGTGAGGGAAAGAGGAGCTAAGAGAGCACCTCACTACAGCCCCGGACAGCTTTAAACATGTAAGGACCCACTGGCCCTCCCAAGCCCTGGAATTACAGGGAGCAGCACTATACTCAGTTACTGAAACTGTGTTTGGATGCTAAAACTCTAAGTCATCATGAAATTCCATTAGCCTTTAAAAACTTTTGTTGCATCCAAGAAATTGAAATGAATGTGAAACTTATTTCCATTTATTTAGGTGTTCATTAATATATTTCAATAAATTGTATATAACAGGGCTGGGGACTGAACCCTGCCTGATCTGCACACATGCTAAACACAGTCACTCTATTCCCCAGCCCCGAGCCTGTTTTATCATTTTATTCTTTTCTATATTTACATTATTTTTTAACTTTATTAATTTTTTCCAGGCTGACCACCTCCCTTCTCTTTTCCAAGTCTCCCAATCTCCCCCTCCCCCATACATTCCTCCTTACAAGTTTTTTTTAACCTCTAGTTATGCTTTATTGTTTAATTTTTGTTGGTTTTTTTCCAAGACAGAGTTCTCTGTGTAGCCCTGGCTGTCCTGGAACTCAGTAGACCAGGGTAGCCTCAAATCTCCAATTTACAGAGATCTGTCTGCCTCTTGTTTCCCCAGTTGTGGGATTAAAGTATGTGCCATCACTCCCAGCTAGTTCCTGATTTTAAAACCTTTTAATATTCCATCGCTCAGCATGATGTTCACCATGAATTGTTCAAACATTGCTTTTGTTATGTTGGTGAGGTTTTCTTCTCTTTCTGGTATGCTGTACTAATATTAAATTCTAAATAAACTTTAGTTAAGGGAACTAATACTTTAAGAGTGGACATGCTGGGCTGAGGTGACTCAACAGCTAAGAATACTTGTTCTTCCAGAGGATGACTGTTCAATTTCCAAGACCATGGCAGCTCACAACCATCTTTATAAATCTAAATCTTGAAGATCCAATGTCCTCTTGTGACCTCCTCAGCACCAGGCATACATGTGGTACACAGACAAATATGAAAAACACTCATAAATAAAATAAAGTAAATTTCTAAAAAACTAGTGGTGTTTAGCCAGGTATGGTGGCACATGCCTGCAAATCTTGGCACTCTGGATGCTAAGGCAGGAGGATTAGCGTTAAGTTTAAGGCCAGCCTGGGCTACATATAGGAGAACCTGTCTCAAAAAAGGTCATATATTCATAAATTTTATCTATAAATTTCTGCAACATGAAAATGTTAATAAAACTACAGTGTGGTGGTTTGAAAGAAAATGGCCTCCAAAGGGAGTGGCACTATTGGGAGGTATGGCTTTGTCTGGGTGGATAAGGCCTTGTTTTAAAAGAAGGGTGTCACTATGGGGGTGGACTTTGTGGTTTCCTATGCTCAGGATATCACCCAGTGTGTCAGTGACTTCCTAGCTGCCTGCAAGATGTAGGACTCTCAGTTCCAGCACCACGCTCCCCGGCATGATGATAATGGACTGAACCTCTGAAACTGTAAGCAAGCCACCCCAATTAAATGTTTTCTTTATAAGAGTTGCTGTGATCACGTCATCTCTTCACAGCGATAGAAACCCTAACTGAGACATGTACACACACAGTCTTCCATGTTTACTTCTGTTACACTGTCAGCTAGTTCATGGGGGAATAATGTTTTGAAAAAGATACAGCATTCCAAAATTTCTTTTAGAAGAAATGTTTATCACGCTGTTGTGAAAGTGAAGAGCAACGCCCCAATCAAGACTGTGAGTAACAAATGTCTACCTTTTCATGTTACAGAGATTCCAGCACAGCCATCTGGTTTCTGTCTACAAGTGACCCAAGGTCTAAAACATCAACAGCTGTCAGCCATGCCGTCACTTCCTCCCAGCTACATCACTCAGTTCCTCAAGTTTTAAGACAGACCTAGGTGAGGGTGAATGTGTTCTAAGATTTCTGGCCCTAAAGCCATAAGATCTTTTAATTTTTGTTGTTGTTATTGCTGTTTTGTTTTCCAAGACAGAGTTTCTCTGAATAATGACTGTCCTGGAACTCGCTTGTGGCCTTGAATTCACAGAGATCACCTTCCTCTGCCTTCTGAGTGCTGGGATTTGAAGGCATGCATCACAACCGCCCAGCTAAGATCTTTTAGTTTTTAACATAAGGTGCTAAATACTGGAGCCAGGGATAGCTCAGTGGTTAAGAACACATACTAGGCTTGTAAAGGACCAAAGTTTGGTTCCCAGCATGCCACATTGGGCAGTTCTCAACTGTTGTAATTCCAGTACCAGGGGATCCAACTCCCTCTTGTGAGGGCAATGCACACATATGGTACACAGATACACATGCAGGGTAAATATTCATACAAATGAAATAAAAATCTTTACAAATAAACATTTTAAAGATGCTAAATATTTGTTAACATCTATTTTGCATATCACTTTATCTCATATAATCCCAGCATTGGTACCTTTGGCGTGTTGAAAAGAGTTACTCTAGCTGAAACAGGAGCACTTGACACACAATAAAAAGTGCAAATTCAGAACATCACAAACTACTGCAATGACAGTTTATGAGTAGCAGTTTCTTCTAATATTAGTTTTCTTTATACTAATTTACTGAAAAATTTGGAAAAATAAATCAATGAATAAAAAGTCCACTTTCTTCTCTAACCTTAAGGGTAAAGCCATCACAAAGACTCTAAGCTCCTCCTGTTAATAAGGCTGAAACTGTTAGGATTGGAACTGGCAGCATATGTGCTCTTACACTTTAATTAAAATGCCAGAAATGAATGTGCTTACTTTGTCAATACTAAGAAAATCTTGTGGTTAAGGAAAATATTCAGAACTCTTCCTCTCCCCAAATCCACAAGTTAGGAAGCAGTGAGCACTGTTTCCCTCCTCCATGGCTCTGGGATATCTGCTTTATTAGCAAAAGAATAACCACAGCATTCAAGAGTCTAATACAAAATTATTCTGAAAAATAAATGTTACTTATGAGAAATCAGTATCCCTCTTTAAAGTACTAAAGCTGTATTAACATTATTGCTAATAAGGAAAAATTTGTACAAAAAGTTATTATAAATTAAAACCCAAACTACTCCATCTAAATTACAACACAGTGCTACTTTTGTACTAGAATAAAGTGGACTTAATAACATTAATGTTGCAGCCTTTCTTTACAAGTTAAGCTATAAACAGAAACAGAAACTCAGTATAAAAAAAGGCAAAAAATTACAGTGTGAGGTATAGTATTTTATGAGAATTTTGATCAATCTGAAGATTCAAGCAAAAAGCAAACAAAACAAAATAACTTGAAATGTCCTAAAGGAGTTAAGATTTAAAAAAACCCAACAACATAACTCTTAACTTTTATGAGCATGTCTTCAGAGGGCCACAAAAACAGCCAAAAACTGGGCCTCTTTGCAAGAATCATTTATCCAATCCCTCAGGCAAAGTACTCCTTTGCTATATTTGCTAAAAACATGAGCTGCTCAAGAGTGTGATATTATTTAAAATATGGTTTTCAAAAAGTATGCTGTACATATTTTTTAGAATAAAAAAAATCCTTGGAAAAAGTATAGTTTACTACTAGAAAAACACTGAGGGGATGGTGCAGAGGAATCACCCTGCTCACCTTTCTCCACTATTAACATCTTATATTAAATGGGTCATTTGCTGTTGTAATGGAAGAACACAGACAACATTATTAACATCTAAAATATACACTTATGACCAGCACAGAAGCCTGAACCTGTAATCCCAACAGCCTAGAGGCTGAGGCAGGAGGACTTTCATGAGTTTGAAGCCAACATGGGTTACACAGTAAGTTCCAGGCCAGCCTAGCTACAGGGTGACATCCTGTGTCAAAAACCAAAAAAAAAAATAAAAATGAATAAAAAAATAAAGTATATACTTATTCAGACTACTTAGTTGTTACATAATTTTTTTTTGGTGGCTGGAGAGACAGCCGTGGGTGCTGGGAATACATAATTTTTTTTATTCCATATAGGATATCTGAATTATATGTAGTCACTGAATGTCTCATGGCTTCTCTTTGTTGTACCACTGATTCCTGCTGTTCCTTGTTTCTGGTGACCCCTTCAATTCTCAGCAACACTAGTTAAATACTTTATAGGGCTTTTTGCTGGAATTAGTTTCATGCTTTTCTTATAATTAGACCAGAACTATGAGGTTGGAAAACTGGAGATAAAATTTAGAAACACTATCAGCGGGACTTGTGGCTAATGTTGAACCTGGTCACCTAGTAGGGGCAGTGCCTGCCACCTTCCTCCACCCATAAGCTATTCCACTCCAACTCACTCTTCACATTGTATATTTTACAAAGAAGGTCAACACTTACAAAGCTAGGATCCAAGCATGGTGGGGCAGATCTATATCCTAGATACTCAGGAGGCTAAGACAGAATTCTAAACTTATGGTTAGTGTTGTAGAATAATCTTTTTGTACACTGTGAAGATGTGTCTTTGCCAAAGTGCCTTCTGAGTGATTTAATAAGCTGAATGGCTGGAGCTGGAGAAACAGCTCAGAGGTTAAGAGCATTGACTGTTCTTCCAGAGGTCCCGAGTTCAATTCCCAGCAACCACATGGTGGCTCACAACCACCTGTAATGAAATCTGGCATCCTTGTCTCGCTTGAAGGCACATGCTGGCAGAACATTATATATAATAAATAAATCTTTTTTTTAAAAAAGCTGAATGGCCAAAAGCAAGACAGGAAGAGGTTTGGTGGGACTTCAGGGCAGAGAGAAAAGAAGAGGGGATAAATTTAGGCATGGAAGATGCCAGAGGAGATGGACAGGAAGCAAAACATGCAGGAGGAGAGGTAAAAATACAAGTCATGTGGCAGAATGTAGATTAATAGAAATAGGTTAATTTAAACTATAAGAGCTAATTAGAAATAAGCCTAAGCTAAGGCCAAGCTCTCACAATCAATAAAAAGTCTCTGTGTTATGATTTGGGGGCTGATGGTCCAAGAAAGCCAGCTACAGGCTAGCCTGGGCAATTTTAGCAAGATCATATCTCAAAAAAAAAAAAAGAGGTGAATGTTGTAGGCTAGAAGGTAGTTCCCTAAGTACAGTCTTGAGCATTCATGAGGCTGAGTTCAACTGCAGTTCTGGGGTGGGAGTAAGGCAGCAACTGAGGTTCTAACTTAGTGGTAGAGAAAATCTTACCTATTTACGTAAGATCCTGGGTTCAATCCCCAGAAATCCACGCACAACAAAGGAGATGGTGTGGCCCGCAGTTTCAATTCACTGTGAAGGAAACACTGCCCTTTGAAAGTGTCATTAGAAAGGTATGCAAGGCCGGCACTCTCCACTAAGCTCCATCTGCAGCACTGACCAATTATTTGGAATCCTTCTGCACAAGAAGAGAGTGGTTTTTCACTGTTCTTTTTCTATTCAGTCACATACTTATACCAGTATTGACCCATGGACATTTCCTTTACACTTTGAGTTATATCTAATACTACTTCACATAACTTTGTTGCTCAAATGATTTCACTTTTGGCCACTGGGAGCTCTTCCATTTGGTCCCTATGCTCTTCTGACATAGTCCCATCTTTGTAGGGTTTATTCCTTTGCTTCTTTCTTGTTTGCCACAGTCCTAGAATCAGCCATTTCCCTAAAGGACGCTGGTTCCTCTTACTGAAGAATTTTTTTTAGTGGGTATGTTTCAAATATTTAAAGAGAACAAAATTTAAAAACTATAAAATTCGAACATAGTCTTTTTCTTGGAACAAAAAGAGAGTAAAGAATAAAGGCAGAAAATTTTAAATCTCACTACAGGGGGCTGGGGATATAGCCCCAGTTGGTAAAGCATTTGCCTAGTACACATGAAGCCCTAGGCTGAGACAGACTTAACTATGTGTGGCTCAGGCTCACTATGTAGTCCAGCTACCTTAAACTCCTGATCCTTTTGCCTCTAGAGTGCTGGGATTGGAGGTGTATGCATCACGCCCAGCAGTTCTTTAAAAAAAAAAACCCGTTTGTTTGTTTACTTACTTACTTACTTGTTTGTTTGTTTGTTTAGAGACAGGGTCTGTGTAGTTGTGGCTGGTCTAGAACTCACTACATAGGTCAGGCTGGCCTTGAGCTCTCAGATCTCTAAGATACACCTCTGTAAGCAATGGTTAAGGACTAGACAGACCAGTGACATAAAGCAGAACATAAAGAAACAAAACTGCTCATATATGAAAATTTGACCTCTTTCTTAGGATGAGCCATGAAGGGAAAACAACTTCACATCTGACTCCATGGAGATGAAGGGCTGCTGTGGGGTGCAGGTGCATGTGAACTGACTCTACTTTGCTTCTGTGGGATGGCATCAAAAGCTATCAAGGCTTATTGTAAAATGTCAAGCAGCCAAATGAACTTAGAGGTCAAATTATTTTAATTCTTTAATTACCCTTCATATTCTGCAATTACAAAACTAATCAAGCAAAAACCTGTCAAATCAAGTAGGCTATCTAATTAAGAAAAATCAAAAGCCAGGTGCTGTGGAAACTTTAGAGGCTGAGGAAGGAGGATTTCTAGTTGAAGCTAGCATAGGCTACATAATAAGACCCAACTTAAAAATAAATAGGAGGCTGACAGAACTGTAACTCTTCCAATTACTTCACACCCTAATGTTACCTTTGTGCCTCATTTACAATAGATATCTTACTGGGATGGGGTGGGGCTCCATTGCTAGACCACTTGCTGAGCATGTGCGAAGCCATAGATTCAATCTATGGCACCACATATACAGAACATGGTGGCACTCACCTGTAATCCCAGCACTTGGGAGATAGAGGAAAAGGATCAGAAGTTCAAAGCCATGTATAGAACCCATCAAGTTGGAGATGAGCCTGGACACATAAGACTCCGTCTCATTAAAAATAAAACAACAAATACCAGTCATTACTGTAGGGATTTGGAAAGAATTATTTGGAAAATCAAAACAATCCATGTTTCAGTCCGTGTCTACATATATGCACGAGCAATGGTGCCCGTGGTAGACTGCAAAGGGTCTGAGAACTGAAGCCTAGATGTGCCTTTCTCCCTGTACTTAAGTGAATGTTTCTTTACGAGTTTGTGTCTGTGAGAATGAATGCCATGTACATGGTGCCAGCAGAGGCCAGAAGGAACACTGGGTCCCTTGGAGCTGCAGTCAGTGCAGGTGGAAGTCACCTGACTAAGCCCTGGGAATTGAACTCCAATTCTCCAGAAGAGAACCATCAACAGTCACCCACCCTCCAGCTTCCATCTGGTCGCTGCATTTTTCACTGTCTGCAAATGCTTCAGAGGATGAACAATGTGTAACGATCTCACAGGGCTAGGGAAATGGCTCAGTGGGTAATGTGCTTGCTATACAAGGAAAAGACCTGAGTTCAGATCCCAGCACCAACTGAAAAGCTGGGAATGGAACATGTGCCTATAGCCAAAGCACTGGGAAAACACAGAAATATCCCCCAGGACCCACTGGATGACCAGCCTAACTGAAATGGCAAGCTCCATGTTAATGAAAGACTGTCTTAAACACACACACATAAACAAAGGTAAGATCTCCTTAGCTGGGCAAAGTGGTACACACTTGTAATCTTAGCAATCAGAGTTGAGGCTGGAGAGTCATGAGTTTGAGGTCAGCCTACAGACTACAAAGTAAGATCCAGTCTCAAAAAAGAAAAGTAAAACACAAGCAAACAACAATCGAAAATTAAGATAAGATCTTCCTTGGAAAGAGCAATAACAGAGCTGGGGAGACGGAGGGGGACAACTAAGACAGGCATTGTAGGAAAAGCTGGCTGTCCAGCCTACTTGTGAGGCTGAGTTTGGAGGGTTGTTCTTACACCAGAGAAAGTGGGGAGGAGGCTTTCAAATAATTCTGATTAAAGTGTTAAGTCAAAGAAATACACACAATTGCAAAGAACACATCATTAAACTGGGAACTTATCAACACTATTTTCATTACTAAAAAGGATGAGATGAAATAAGTAAATATTTATGTCAAACACTTTTTAAAATTGGATATAATGACTGTTTATATCATCAAGCAAAAGAAATTCACTCTAATTTCATTCACTATCAAAGTACACACACACATACACACACACACACACGAGACATGTTCCTTCTGGACTGTAAGTTTCTGGCTCACACAAAAACTTGGTTAAACACACACAACGTGGGCTCTGAGCCCTGTGCTTCTGCATGCCGCCCACACAGCACTTGGT
Organism: Ellobius talpinus; assembly: GCA_001685095.1. Taxonomy (NCBI): domain Eukaryota; kingdom Metazoa; phylum Chordata; class Mammalia; order Rodentia; family Cricetidae; genus Ellobius; species Ellobius talpinus. The sequence continues at coordinate 15,235 of LOJH01002867.1, forward strand.
GAGCATGTGATTAGGAGGAATGATGCACAATCACACCACATTCTTTCCCTCAGCTCACACATCAAGAACTTGCCCTCTCAGCGGCATTCTTCTCTAAACAGCCATGGTCACCTTAGCAACCCTACGCTCCCAATATGGACAGCTGGTCCATTTAAAGTCAGTCCTCCTTGGCAAGGAAAGTGCTTGTTCTTCAAACTGGGAGAGAGAGGAGGGTTCCTTTCAGTACACATTACAGGGCCCGATTCATTTTGGTCAGCACTTTTGTTCTGTAGTAGCAATTTGTAGAGTTTAAACCTACTCTGAGTTTGGGGTTTTGTTTTGTTTTTTAAATATAAAAGCAAGTAACTAAATAACAAAATCCAGCTAAATCATATGGGACTCTATGAGAGGAATATGAAACATAAGTTATAAAACAATTTGTACTCTTACTACAACTTACAACTATTGAGTTTCAAGAATAAAGTTCAACTTTAGTTCAATTTAACTGTAACGCCTGAAGCCTCAGTACACATCAACGGATCTGGGTCAGAAAGCCCTAAATATCATAGCCTATCTTTGACCCTCAGACACAAACAAAACCTGGAGAAAGCACTTTCTTACAAGTGAGAGACCCTGGGTTGGATCTCCAGCACCAAACTGCTAATTAATTAATGGACTATCAGTCAACTGTATTTTCTACTCTACTGCCTTCATGGGCAATTTCTTAATTCTTCCAAATGTTCAAATAAAACCAAGTAATAAGCATATCTGAATACATTATTAGACTGACATAAAAAACATGAACTACTTCTAAAACAATCTTGATCACTGCCTATACCTGTGATTGAACCAAATTGAGCCTTTCAGAATAAAAGAAACAGTTTTATAAGAATACGTGACTTTCACACTATGAACAAAGAGAGAAAACTGACACTCTAAAATATATTCAATCAAAATTGCTCATTACATAACCCACAAAGGCATTTTATATCCTACCCAACAAAACTAAAAACCTAACCTCTAACAAAATTAAAGCAGAATATTCTAAACTAAAAGTTTGTGATATTTATGATGAGTTGGAAAATATATTAAATGTTTTTCTATAACAGAGGTAAACCAAATCCTATTAATTTAATAAATGCTGCTTTAGTGAAACTCAAAAATAAGTATACTTAAATAAAAAATAAAAGAATTTGGGGCTTGAGAGATGGCTCAGCAGTTAAGAACACTGGCTGTTCTTCCAAAGGACTAAGGTTTGATTTTCAGTACCTACATGGTGACCCACAACCATCTATAACTCCAGATCCAGAAGATTCAATGCCCACTTCAGGCCTCTGTGGGCACTCAGTAAACAGACATATTTGCAGGTAAAGCATTCATACACATAAATTTTTAAAAATTAAAAATATTTTAAAACATTAATTAACTATCTAAATTATTCACTGGCTATTTTTCAACTGTATACATGTTTTTTTAAACTTTCAGGTGATGAAGTTCTTGTTAACAACACTTCTTTAGGAGGCTAGCAAGATAGTTCAATGAGTACAGATGCCTGCCACCAAGCCTGACCACTTGATTTCGAGGACAAGAGAACCAACTTTCCCAAGCTGTCTTCTGACACCACCTGTGCACCAAGGCATCTGTATGCACGCACATATATATATGTGCGTGCATACATACATTCATACACGCACATAAATGTAATAAAAATACAAAAATAACAACAAAGAAAAACTTCTCTAAAGACTTAACCTAGTTAGCTTTATCTTCTTCATGTAGCAAAGCATCAACTGACAGGGCAGCCATACAGGTAGGAAGACCCCCACATCCATTTTTCTAAATCTGGCTACTGTTGGTAAAATAGAAATACTATTGTTCCACATATGCAGTGTGCCAAGTGGGAAAGAAGTATGCCATATAAAAAAACCTCAAAACCCAAATATACTTAAAAAAGAACTATGCTACTTGTTCAATTCCCTGAGTTGTACTTTTTAAAAAGTGGATCAATATTTGACTATCTATGGAATGTGAAAATCATTATCAGCTTCAAAAGTTTCTAGTCTTCTTGCCAAATCTATCCTTTTTCTTTCGTTTTTTTTTTCTTCTTCTTCTTCTGTTTTTGGTTTTTCAATACAAGGTTTCTGTATGTAGCTTTGGAGCAGAAGCCTATCCTGGAACTCACTTTGTAGACCAGGCTAGCCTTGAACCCAGAGATCTGCCTGCTTCTGCTTCCCAAGTGCTGGGATTAAAGGCATGGGCTACCAACAGCAACCAGCCTTACCAAAAACTTTTATAAATACTTCACTATTGACATAAAAAAAAACCCAAGTGGGTAGTGGCAGAGGCAGGCAGACCTCTTGTGAGTTCAAGGTCATCCTGGTCTACAGAGCTAGTTCCAGGATAGGCTCCAAAGCTACAGAGAAACCCTG
>LOJH01002867.1:28372-40990 GCA_001685095.1 Ellobius talpinus
AAGAGAAGAGAAGAGAAGAGAAGAGAAGAGAAGAGAAGAGAAGAGAAGCAGAAATGAGGCTGGAAAAGCTCAATGGCAAAGCACTTGCCTACCATGCACCTGGGTTTGATACATGTACCACACAACAGAATAAAACATTAATTATTCAGATACTGATTAAAACGTAAAGTACAGTGTTTGCCCGTCTGTATGTAAGTGTGTGACAGAAGAGGGTATCACATTCCCTGGAATGGAACTGGAGTTTTAGAAGGTTGTAAGCTGCCATGTGGGTGCTGGGAATCAAAGTCAGGTCTTCTACAAGAGCAGCCAGTGTGATCTTAACTGCTGAGCCAACTTTCCAGCCCCTATTCTACTCTTTTTGACATGTGTATATGTGTTTACTTGGGTGTGGGTGTACACACATGAACAGAGACGCCCATAGATGCCAGAGGACTCCCAGGACTGGAGTCACAGGTGGTTACGAGTAGACTGACTAGGTGCTAGCAACTGAACTCTGGTCCTCTGGAAATATGTGTGCTTTCAAGTGCTGACCCATCTCTTCACTCCTAAAGAGATTTTGGTATCGATTTTAAGCATGTTGATTACAAAAAAAGGTGTTCAGAAAGAAAATAAGACACTGACACGCCCGAGACCGTGGGTGTAAATTCTCAAAGGAAAGCTAGCTGCCCACACTATAGGATTTTGAGCTAAATAGACCAAGGAAAACAAGGAAGTCGCCTAGCATGCTGGTTATGAACACAGGCTTTGGAGTCACAACTTTGAATGTATGCCCCAACTCTGCCATGACTAATTGTATGATCTTGGGCAAGCCAGTCTCTCTAATCTCTTCTCTAAAATGATTAGTTAATATTGCTGCTGTGTGAGAGTGACATCAGGATAATGCTTATAAAACTCTTAGCCTGACACCTAGTGAAGACTCAAAAAGCAGCAAAGCACCAGGAACCATTCTTTCCATCTGCTAAAACTGCCCCTGTGTTACTATTTTAAAAGATCAAACACTTTCCCACTGAGAATTTTACACATCTGATCTCAGAAAGCTAAATGTTTCCCACATTTTATCACACATGTGTCTAATGCAGACTAGGAGGGACCAAATGAACAAGTAGAAAGAAGGAACTTGTTCTCACACTAATGCTGGCACAACTATAGCAAGGTCAAGTCTGGGGCAGGGGTGGCAGCATTTAGTCGTCCAAAGCCAGCAGTGTCACTGGGACAGGCTGTGGCGTCTGTCTGTCTCTGTAGTTGTCACTGGTGTGCTCACAGGGACCCTTGTGCAGTGTGATTCTGGGCACTGTTCCTGGCTGCTTACCCTGAATCTGATTCGCTAACCCTTGCAACAATATGAACTACTGAATTCTCCCCAAGTAACCTTTAAACTGTAAGATACACTTCAACTGGTTTTTCCTACTGCAGAAATTCTGTTGGCACATCGAGTAGAGGCACCATCATTCTCACCTCCCCTAAGCCCACTGGCAAGAAGGGGAGTTGAGGTGGTGTTTTCAATTCCTTTAAACATAAATAAATAAATAAACAAATACACAGAAAAAATACTGCCCACTTTCAATCTATGGTTTATCCTGGGAATTCTTGCGGCCTTGTTTTAATAAAGTATGAACAACTGTTTTTCTAACTTAGAAAATTATCTACTTCTATGGAATATTACAAAGAAGTGGTAACACAAGAAAATAACTTCAAAAAGAGCTAACAAAAATTATTCCAGCACAGGCAAGATGGCTCAGTGGGTAATGGCATTTGCTGCCAGACCTGACAATCTTGGGTTCAATCCCCAGGACTCGCAGGGTAGAAGGAAAAAACAGACTCTCCAAAGTGTCCTGATTGCCACAGATGTGCACTGCTGAGTAAGTAAGCAAATAAATAATAAAGTGAAGCAGACAGACAGACAGAAAGTAGCTATATTTATTTTGAGAGGCCTAGAGATAGCATAAAGGACCTAAACTAATTCTGAATTGCTACTCCATTATAAGGAGCAGGCTATGAAGGAGAAATCCAAACACTGGAAGTAAAAATGGAGCTAACAATTTCCATCAAAATAAAGTATGTGAGCAAAAAGTCCATGAAACACAAGAGAAAACAGAAGTGTATACACAGACCCAAAAGACAGCCCAGAAAACAGAGTGACAAACCAGAGTCATGTATGCTGTTACTTCTCTTGTGAGTAACAAACAGAGCTACAGTTGACAGCTGTACAGCCAACATGACCTTAGAGACTGAGATGGCTGTAACAGTCATGAGCATTGTTCAAACTTAATGAAACTCCCTGTCTCTGAGGAAGTTAGACTGCAACAAGCTTGAGGGGAAAGCCTAAGAAAGAGGGAAGGAGTGTAAAGAAAACAGCAAATACTTACACACTGTTTCACTAACTCCCCAGAACAGATTCCTTAGCTACTAATACTATGCCCATTTCATAGGCCAACAGTACCTCCGATTTACAGAAGTTTAAACATGTCTAAGTCTTATAGTGATATGTAACATGGTGCATATTTTGTCTCTCAATTTAAGTTACTATCTACATGTTTAGAGAAATCTGCTACTGCCCATAAACATCATTTCAGAGCACAAAAGCATAAAGGTGCTAAATACTTTAAATTCTAGTTGGATCTGTCATTTTACTTCTATTTTACTTAGATTCCAATACTTCCATAGCAGACAATGTTTTCATGAAGCTGAAAACAGATTAACTAGAAGACAATGTGTAAAGCATCAGAGAGCACTTTAGATGTATTCATTTCAACATCACAACATTACTTAGTAGGTATTATTTTTAGAGGTAAATAAACCGAAGCACAAGCAGGCTTTTAAAAAAGACAACACAAGCTATTTCTGTGCCACATCCCTAATTCCCAACATGGCTCTGATTACCAGTACCAAACAAAAGCACTAGATATAGGTCTTAGACAGCTTTTGATAATCACTGGTGATTATGGGCACAATAACAAAATGCTTCCAGAATATATGATATTCAATCCGTAAGATTAAATATTTTCATTTCATTTAGCAAGTGTTTATTGTCATCATAAACTAAGAACTCATCAGAATGTGGCAGTGTTATCTATATCTTCAGAACACAGTCCAAGAAAACAAAAACAAAACAATCACGCAATGTAGAAACCTCGTAGACCTAGGTAGATGCAGCAGCAAACAAACAAAGGAGAATTGCTCTCAGGGGTCTAGACACAGAAGGAGGAAAGGAAAACCTTGACAGCAGTTTCCTTTTACGAACATGTGTAGTCTGCATGCATGGACTTATATTTGCATGTGTGGGCACACATGTGTAGAGGCCTGAGATTGATATTAGTAATTTTTCTCACTTTTCTCCATTTTAATTCCTTGAAGCAGGATCTCTCTAACCCAGAGCTGATACAGCTTGTCTGATTAGTCAGCTTGATCAGTGAGTCTTGTCACAAGATGACATCACACCCACCCATCACATGGATGCTAGAAATCTGAATCCTGGTCCTTACACTTGAGTGACAAACACTTTAACTACTGAGCCATCTCCATAGCCCCTCAACAGAATCTGGCAAGTCTCTTCCAAAATCACTCCCACACAAAGGTTAGTTCTCATTATGAAAAATGTTGTGTTAGGACAGAATATATGTAGCACAGTTACATCACCTTAGGTGTACAAGAGACAGGAGAAGGGATTAAAGGGTTGAGGTGGGTATGTGATATTGAACCCCTGCAAACAAAATGTTGTTGTTGTTGTTTTATCTGTTTGTTTTTCGAGACAGGATTTCTCTGTGAAACAGTCCTGGCTGTCCTGGAACTCTGTGGGCCAGACTGGCCTCAAACTCACAGAGATCCACCTGCCTCTGCCTCCCGAGTGTTGGGATTAAAAGTGTGAGCCACCATCTCCTGGCGGTAAATTAAATCTTAAAAATGCAAGTCGTGATTAAATCAAAACAAAACTGAGCCTAACTGCTCAGAATGAAGAAGCCTGTCCCTAAGAAGAAAATGGAGCTGAAAGATTATCTGACATGTTCAACTTTATCAAAAAAAAGTTCAGACTTGGTAGATAATTGCAAATGCATTAACAAGCACAAAGCACACAAAAAAATAACATGAGATAATTACATGAGAAATTATAGGCAACTCAGGTCAAATAAACTTTTTTTAACATTTTATACAGTTAAAATTTTATTTAAATGTGAATGTCAAATAATACAACTAAAGGGTCTCCTCAGGGAAATATGTACAAAATACTAAATATGAAAAAAGAAAACAGGAAACAATCTTATCTGCAAGAACCATAGCAACTTGCAACTTTTTAAAAGTCACATTTTTGTGGGCACAAACTTATCAACTAAATATAATCTAATTAGCATACTTCTACAGTCTAAACCAAGAACCCGGTTCCAGAAAAAGAAAACACTTCAAAGCACAAGATTAAAACCACAAACTACATCAGGATTTATTTTTTTTTCAATTAACGAAGCTCTTTTCAGATGGAAGCTGTACACCTTTTACAGCACTCACCTAACACTGGCAAAGCTGTAGATTCTATTCGCAGAACCAGAAAAAAAGAAGACCAAGAAAGAAAAATCCAATACAGAACCAGGAGTGGTACGTGTGTGTAATTCCAGCACTATAGAATCTTGAGGACTGCTTCAGGTTCAAAGCCAGCCTGGGCTATACCGGGAGTTCCAGGCCAGCCAAGGCTATGTAACAAGACCCTGTTTCAGAAGGAATAAAGAAGTGCCTGATCGAGTTGCCAAGGCTAGGACATAAATAACCATAAGCAAGACAAAGCAGCAGAACATCTGAGAACTAAACTACAAACATAAATTTAGAGAAGAGGAGAGAAAATAGAGGGCCTGAAAAACACAGAGACCAAATTCAGTCCCAAACGTACTATGAAAGCTTCCAAAGAAATGGGAATATAAATCAAGTCTGCACTCCTTCTTGATTTCATTCTATGAATTTTCTCATAATGAAAAATAATGGGGAGAACATGTATGCAAAATCCAAAGGAAGAAGGGAAATAATCTAAAAAGAACTTCCCAGAAAAGAAAAAATAATACATAAAAAGAAAATCATAACTTAAAAAGCACTTTACTAAAGAATAATAGATCATGTATTTCAATTAACATTCACATTATTTTAGTTAACCTAACTCCATTATTTGAGAGAGAAGAAGAGCACACAGGCACCATACTCCCTTTCCAGTGAGATGCTCACAGAAGGTCAGTCACAGCAACAAAACTACTCAGTCTGAGACCACTGTTCTGAGCGCTCTTAGGGCCTTAAGAAGCACAGAGCAGTGCTGACACGATGTGTTGCTTTATTATCAATCTCAACCTCTTCTACCAACCAAAACATCAGGGAACTATAGATCCTATGTTTAAAAAACAAAACAAAACAAAAAAAACAGCTACCCTCAGCTACAGTGCAAGCTCACGGAGAGCCTGCGCTACATGAAACCCTATCCCAAAACAAAACAGGTCATTTATTTTCAAATAACTATGCTGTAACACGCCATGGTTTTACTTCCAATCAAGAAAACTTTTATGACTAGTACCACAATCGACAATATTTTAAGTAGGTTGAGACATCCCTGTGTACCTGCTAGATAACAGAACACTTGATGGCTTGAGAAAAGTTAATGCCTCCTAGGTCAGAGAAAAAAGCCACAATTACAAAAAATTTATACACAGAACTTTTTCAAAATTTCTTCTAAATTATTCCAAATTAAATTAATTCTAAATTAATTTAAACTGACAGCTTTATAACTAAATAGGGATTGAAAGTAATACACATTGAAAATAAAACAAAAATATTAATGTCCAAATTCAACAGCATAAAGAAATCAACCATGAATTCACTATACTCTATAGTTATTAACTGAGTTTATATTCTCAGATATTAGAATACTATCATTTACAGCAAAAATGAGATATTACTTCCTCTAACAAATTCTTATTACTGCTCTACATCTAGGATTGGAATCCATGTTTCTGGTGCACCCAAAATTGTCATAAAAGAAAGCATTCATTAGTCTAACATCTATAATCCAGGACCTTCACCCCACTGTCTTCTGATACCTTATAACCATGGTCAGAAGATGCACGTGTTCTCCTACTACTTTCCCACCTGAAACATCTCTGAACAATAGCCATGTCCTCCCTCCAATGTACAGAAGGGTGTACTACTGAATTAATTCACCCCATTTGTTTAACATACAGATGTTTTATGGTTATAGTGTGTTACATACATGTGTGCAAATACATGTTATCCTGTACCATGTACACACATGTGGAGAGCATGTTGTGTGGGGAGTCTTCCTAAATCACTCTCTACTTTATTTAGTAGGTTGCATGTGTGTGCATGTGCACATGTGCACTACAGCATGTATGGCAGTCAGGTGACAACTTTTCATGAGTTCATTTTCTCTCTGCTTCATGGATTCCAGGAATCAAAGTCCTCATCATGCTTTCGTAGCGATCATTTTTATCTGTTAAGCCATACCACCAGCCCTCCATCTTAACTATTTTTATCTGTTAAGCCATACCCCCAGCCCTCCATCTTACCTATTTTTATCTGTTAAGCCATACCACCAGCCCTCCATCTTACCTATTTTGAGACATGGTTTCTCAATGATCCTGTAACTCAGCAAAGCAGCAAGTGCCAAGAACGCTCTTGTCTGGGTCACCCCAGTGCTAGGGATTACAGGTGCACACCACCACATCCAAGTTTGTAAAGGGCACTGGGGAACTGAACTCAGCTCTTCATACCTGCACAGCAAGGACTGAACCATCTGAGTGATTTCCCCACCTGGCTGTTTTTATACATGATTATTTGTGCCTGGGCGCAGGAGGTGAAGAGTATGAAATGGAGTTCCAACAATTCCCTCCAGCCCTCTGAAGTACTTGTGGCACGACACAAAAACAGAGTAACTGTAGCAGAGGACCACAGTCCTAGTACAAACTCTGACACTTTTCCACTTACTGGAGTGATCCCCTCCCATATCATTTTGAATTCCTACATTTAGCCTCCAACGGCACACGAAGGAAAGCCATTGTGGTACTGGTGCTGGTGGACAGAGCGTGTTGGGTAGGAAGGTGATAACAGCAACAGAACTACACAGCTGAAAAGCACGGGGGGCGGGGAGCTCCAACACAGATCTTCCTGCGACCGCAGTAACAACCAAGGGAAAGAGCACACAAGCTGTAATTTCAAAACATTTATTTAACTAACACTTCAGCAGAGCTTACCATGTGTGCCAGCAACTATCTGAAGCACTCTACGATTCATTTAATTCTCTTTATGACATAGACACAAACTATATCTGGTAGATATAAGTATTAAGGTAAGAAAATCTATTGCCTAAGTCCCACAGTTAATTAAGTGGTAGAAACAGGAACCAAATACAGATAGCCTGACCTCAAAATCCATGCTCTTAATCACTCTACTAAGTAGTCATGCAGTGCAGATGCATAATTGTGATTTTCAGTATACGTCATCCTGACCATGTGTTAGATCAATAACTAAAATTTTATTAGCAGAATTATATTTTGGGAGTAAGACCAAATCAGCACCAATTGGAAGAAAGAGGCCATGAATTTGAAAGAGAGCAAGGGGCTATATAAAAGGAGTCAGAGGGAGGAAAAATAAAAAATTGTAAGAAATAAAAGAAATAAATCAAGTATGTAAAACAGTGTTTACTGCTCATATTCATAAAATCAAACAGAAATAGCTACATTCACTAAGATGACTCACAGATCAGTCAGAACTTTATTATTTTTAATTCTGTGAAATCCACACATACACAACACTTTATTTAACCAACATACAACATTCAGTTATGTATGGAATTATTGCCATAAGCAACGTACTAAACCCTAAATTTAAGTTTACAAAAAGAGGCTATAGCAACTTTTACTTATAAATCTTTATGCATTAGATCATAACTTTTGTTGCTGCCACCACCAAGGTTTACTCTAAGATTACTGGATTACAGTGTTGACAGTTATATAATGGCCTTCTACTTAACAAAAATGTTATTAATGGTATTAATTTATTATTATTCTCCATTAAAGCATATGTATCAGTTCTTCCCAAATGTATCAGCATAATTTTATTTGCAGCACTATTTTAAAATTCTTAACTGACTGGAGACACTATTAAAAACTGATTATAATTGTATGGAGGATCTGAGATCAAACCAATTCAATGTTACAGGAACCAATTAGAACAACGAAATCAAATATCCTCAGGGGATACAGGACAAAACATCAAGAACAGAAAGAAGAGCCCTCAAGACTTCTGGAACTCCTATTACAAGTTAAGACAATAAGCTAAATTTTGAAATAATTCCCAGACATGTTAATACTAAAAGTAACTTCTCCATGAAGAGAAAATTACGCAAAATAAGCATGTCTTACCAGCCGATTCAAACAGTGTTGGGGTGAAAATAAAAGACATCTGAAGACAACTTGATTGTCTTATAATTTCTTAATGAACTAAGGGAAATGTTATGTTAGTATCAAACATTGAATACTAAAACAAGGAAAACTTAAGGAAGCACTTCTCAAACTGGAAGGTAACTGGCGGAGAGGAGCTCAAAGTAATCAAAGATGAAATAGGGCAGTCGACAGAAGTATTTTTGGAATCCTATAGTAAAAAAATCACATAGAACAATTATAAAATGAGTCTATCTACTATGCTTACAGTGTAATGAGTTTATATCATACTTTTTTGTAAAAACACAATGAACATTTTCCCACTATATATACATAAAAGGTTTTTTGTTGGTACAATTTACTATGCCCATTCTCAACCCTAGAATATTTTTGTATCCAATCTCAAATTGGAACTGGGATGTTATCTGTTCTCAAAATGTTGGGTTACTGGCGGAGGCATACCTCCATGTCTGATAGAACCTTTATGCTTTATTACAAGTCTTTTTAAAGCAGTATTCTTATTTAGATGTAACTAAAACCACCCATACACTTGAAAGCATAAATCAAGGCTTACGGAATACACGGTTCACTGATACAATGGGGATCAAAACTTGTCCCTTGTACCGAGAATGATCCTGGTATTTACCCAGCACTTTATCTTAAGGTTAAACAGATTAATTCCTATTATTTATCCATTTTATTTAAGGAACTAGCATTCCAAAGCTAGCTATATAATGAATGCTATTTTCCCACCACTGAAAAACAGAGAAATGCTTCACAAAACTATATTCCCAAAACATTAAGCCCCAAACTTTCTACTACTAAACACAGCCACCTTGCTTATCAGATTGCCACAGTAATACAACGTTATGCCCAAGGAGCTCGTAGGCAGCTGACTAACCCAACACCAAAATGCCCATGTCATTCACTTCACTCTATCTCATTATGCAGACATTCAATAATATCTCATCACAAGAATGGCAAGTTCAGTTCAGAGAGATACTTTGAAGAGGCAGGGATGGTGGTGCATATATGCAAGTTTAGGAGGCTGAGACAGGAGTGGAGGTTACGGGAAGGGTGAGAAGATCATGGCCAACCTGGAGTACCAGGCAAGATCTTGTTACAAAATAATGCTGAAAAATAACCATGATCAAACCATTTTATTACTGTAGATCGTTATACTTTCTATATTATTGATGTTAATCTCTGATTTATTAACCTAAATTATAAATTATTCTTTATAATAGGCATGCGGATAGAAAAAACAGTATATGCATGTTTCAGGAAACCATCTACTAGGGTATCAGAATATATCTTTCATAGACAAGGAGGGATTAATATAAATGTTTGATGATGGAATGCAACTATCGAACTTCATTTCAAAGACGACAAAGACACAGGTGAACTATCAGTATCCGTTTTCTTCACAAAGCCATCTAAGTAAAAATAACTTTATTCTGTGCTTGTTTTTGTTCACACATATGCAAAGTCAGTTTTAAAAACTTCATTAACTACATTTCAAAATTACTCCCTTTTAGAACTTCATTAGTAACTCTTCAAAATTATTCCCTATTTCTAGGATATAACAAATTTTCTCAAATACAGTTACAAAAAGAAATAATTTCCTTCTCTGCAAAATTATTCATATAAAGGATGACGGTCTAATCCATGTTTACACTGCTATATACAAATCTTATTTGCTGAATTATTACTATTAAATTAACTAATCCTGTAAGTCTTTATCAAAAGGATGTAGCCAAAGCAATGGAGCTGGAGTTGCAGCGGGGCACATGCTAGCAGTCACGACCCCAGGTTTAACCTCCAGCATGAGAAAGCAAAATGAAAGAGAGTTTTATTCTAAGGGTTAATACTCACTGCATTTAAAAATCACGTTTTTCCTCTTCATTGTCAAGTACCTTCTTAAATTCAATAATTTACTAGATAAAACTTGTTAAAACAGCAAGAAACTCATCAATCTATGTAGGAATTAGCAAAATCCAAATAAATGAGAATCATCAGCACCCAGAAATTTAATGTGCATATTAGTAGGTAGAAACATCTTTGTATTTATTTACTGGAGTCAAGACCTTGCTATGATTCCAGGCTGGTCTGTAATTCCCTGTCTTGTTTCAGGCTCCCATATCCTAGGATCGCATGTACGCGCTACCAAGCTCAAGCAGGACCACATCCTGACATTTAAGTTATCACAGACCTCCTCCTGAATCTTCAGTGGCATCACTCCAGCTTCTGCAAGGCTTCTACAGCATCGCCATGGTCTCCTGGTTCTCGTTTGATCATTCTCTGTCTCTGGTTCCACCGCCAATCCCTCTTTCTCTGTCATTGTTTCAGTATTTGCCCAAATGTAAGATAAGAATGCTTTAAGCATGGATGTAACAATTATGTCATGAAAAAGTCACAGAGCTTCCACTTCTCACTCTCTCTCTGCATGAGTCTGCGTGCACGTGTATTTGTGCACATGCACGGGTGTGAGCATATGCACACATGTATGAGTGCACAAACAAAAGATTGCACGTGTGACAACATGTTGTGGTTCAAGACCTTGATGTAGTCAGGTAGTCAGCTCTTTCCTACCATGTGGACCCTAGAGACCGAACTTAAGTCACTAGACTTGGCAGCAAACATGTTTACCTACTGAGCCATTTTGACAGTATATGTTCTCCCTTAATACAATGTATTTAACTAAAAGAGTAGTTTAAAAGGCTGGTATTAAGGAGATGACTAAATTTTGAACTGGTCCTCTAAAAACTGAATTCACAAACTACTCTGACCAGAACCATGGCTACTTTAAAAACCATTTTTACCTCCATGTCTCCTGGTGTCTCTGATGATCCCAATTCTAAAGTAAACTCTATATATTTCAACTTAGAAAATTACCTACATATCAAATTCAATGCTCTAAATAAACAAATTCATGCTGTTCAGAATCAATACTCAAATAAATTAATGCTGTTCTGAATCACTACACTCAACTCAACCCCCACTGGCAACCTCACCATGAAAGTCAACCAAGGGACTGGTAATATGGCCAAAGTTGTAAAGGCACTTGCAGCCATGCCTGATGGCCTGCGTTCAATCACCAGAACACACATGGCGGAAGACAGAACCTATAATCATTACAACTGCCTACTGGGACAGCTTTACAAGAGCTTCTATATTCTAGACCCAACCCAGCTAATATTCTGTGACATCTCAATAGTATCTAGAAACAAAGTGTTAAATAGTGGCTTCACTATGTATCCTTGGGCCTTATTGGAATTTTAATCTCTAGATACCTCAGCAAGGTATTTATAAAAAGAAAGCTAATAACGCTTACTTCATACAGTTGTTATACATATCATCATGTAATAAAACAATTGGTACATAGTAGGAGATCAATAAATAATGGTGCTGTTAATCATTTGCAATCCTACACTCAATCTTCACTTGATCCTAGTTTGTTGACTGTCAAAAATACGCCTAGGAACTGGAGAGAGAGCCCAGTCGTTGAGCACATATGCTCTTCCAGAAGACTCAAGTTCAAGTCTCAGCACCTATATCAGACAACTCAGAGGATCTGACACCTCTGGCCTCCTGAAGCAAATGTGCAAACACACACATACAAATATTTTTAAATAAATAAATAACTTTTAAAAAATGTGTATGAATAAATCTAGACTGAATTGGCTCTAGAGTATTTGATCTTTCAATTTTTTAAAGCCAGGCCCTTTGCTGAGCCAAGAATACTGTTCAATATCCTACAATGCATAGGATAGAGTCTGCTTGTCTCTCTGTCTGTCTCTGTCTTTCCCTCCCTCATTCCCTCCTCCAAATATATTTAGTTCAAAATGTCAATAGTGTTCAAAGTGAGAGAAGATCTGGTTTCATACAAACAAACAAAACATTAGAAATCTAGTTATAGGGCTGGGGATTTAGCTCATATAGTAGAGTGTCTGCCTAGCATGTGTGAGGCCTTGAGTTTGATCCCCAGAACCACATAAACCAAGGATGGTGATACACACTTGAGAGATGGGAGGCAGGAGGATCAGAAGTTCAAGGTCACCCTCAGCTACTATATATCAAGCTCAGATCTGTCTATTGTTTGTCTCAACAAACAATAATTCCAGCTTGTAGTGAAAAGGGGAGCGGCCTGCTTTTTGTCCCGCCCAGCTCCCGCACGGCTAGCTTATACCCCGAAATA
>LOJH01002868.1:11675-40990 GCA_001685095.1 Ellobius talpinus
GGAAGGAAGGAAGGAAGGAAGGAAGGAAGGAAGGAAGGAAGGAAGGAAAGAATGTCCAGACAAAGTATCATGAGGCAAGGAATCTCCAAAATTGGCAGTGGTTTGTTTTCTGCTAGCTGTCTGCTGCTGGGCAGGGGGCCGGTTTCTGAAGGTGCTTGCACACCCAATGGGACTCCTTGCAGAAGTCTTCCTCCATGAGTGGCTATCTGTTGGAAATGGCTTCTGGGTTAGGGATGGGGTCTGTGTTCACTTCCCTTCTCAGCACTGTCACCCACAATTCTTGAAGAAGCGAAAATGGAGTTCACTAAATAGAGAGGCCCCCTGGATAACAGAGCCATGGTTAACGTCCTATTTTATGGTTTATTTTAGCAGTAGCACCATGCCTCCCCAGATGTTTACAGAGCTGTTTGGGTAGAAAGTTCATGTCTTATAGAATCCTCGGCCCCTGGTTTACAGAGCGCTGAGATAGTCTGAATGGGCGTCTAGAGGACAAAGGTTATGAACGACTTGTAAAAAGTTCAGAATAAAAGCCCCATCTGGGTTTCATTGAAGAGCACAGCCACCGGCTTGGCCTCCTCTTCGTCATGGAGGCTAGCTTTAGCTCATAGGTCATCTGCTTGCAGCAGCGTCTGCCTACCGCTGGATTCAGTGGCTGACCAAAGACTGATGGTATCATGCAGTAACTGCAATTATTTCATGGTAGCAGGCAGATAGTAGGGAGAAAAAAAATCATTCAAAAATTTTTTACAGCTGTGTCTAAAGAAAAGCGAAGGAGGCTACCAACTCAATATTCTACAGAAAGGTTTCAAGATGCGCCCAGGCTTTGAAGGAAACTGCTCAACTCTTCCTGAAAAGACTTTAAAAAACCTTTCATGTGTACTTAGTACCCTGCTTTAAGCTACCTGCCCCTATGTCTGTCTGTCTCACATTTAAAACTAATCCCAAGGCCAGGTGTAGTGGCACACACCTGAACTCGCCATGCTTGGAGGCTAAGGCAGAAGGACTGCGAATTCAGGGGGAGCCATGTCTGAAGTCCATGTCTCCAAAAACAAACAAATAAACAATTCCTGATTGGAAATGAGGCAGCAGGGATTGTCTCTGATGATATTTGATTTTCTTTCATTAAATCTGAAAAGCTCTGAAAGGCTCATGAATTTAAAACAAACAACAACAATAACAAACCAGCCCATGTCTTCCCACTAAATAACAACATGTCCTCTTATGCTTTACAAACTAACACCGGGATATCCCAGTGTAAGAAGATCACTGTCAGATTAATATGTAAGCCTTGAGAAGATAAGGACCGTGACACTCTACTTGTTCAGGTAGAACTAAGAACAGCTTCGTTCATTTTATGGTGACTGTAATGAACCACCACTGGGCTTTCCAAGAAAGAAAAAGAACTTAAAACTTTTCTAGGCCAAGAAGAGGCCGGATTTCCTTTGTCTTTATGAGAATAGATTATATTTATTCTTCATGAATATTCTTTCAGCACCAGCATTGTACACATAGTTCCTCAACAGAACAAACAGGTTTTGTTCCTATCCATAGTGAGAGGAGCTTTGACACTCTATGATGCTGTCATAAACACTGGCAAACCCTCAGCTCTCTTGGGACAGAGCATTTTAAAATGATACCTACAGCCCTTGGGTCTGTGATATGGCTTCCATTGCATGGAGAGCCCTCACCCATATGCCTGGCCTACTCTATCTGAGTTGAGGAAGGGAATCATTCTTACAGAGCCACCCTACTTCAGGGTCCCCTATAATTAATGGGTTCAGCCTGTCTTGTCATACCCAAACTGCTCACCCTCCCCTAAATATTGTCATCACTGAGAATGCCAAGGTCGTTTTGAAGGATGACCCCTTCCCACCCACCATGTCCTGGTTCAAAACATGCCATGGAGAGTTGACCTAAGATTGTTCGGTAGTTAAAACATCACTACCTGAACCGTACCAGTGTCACGCAGGAAAAGGTATATGTCCTTGAATGGATATCTGAGTTAACAGTACTTTGCTCTACTTTATGGCTTTGTGAAGAAAAATGAAGATTTGGCTTTTAAAGGATTTTTTTAATATCCCCTCAAAGCAATTACTATCATGACTTTGGCAGGAGCCATGCATGTCCTGCATTATTTTACACTGAAGATGTGTTATTTGCTGTTAATCTTGATGAAGCCTGGTATATGATTGTTAACTACTGTCTAAACTTCTATTTTATTTGCTGTTGGAATGTTTTAAGGGAAAATGTTTATCCTTTGAATATCTCAAATCTTAATGGGGGGAAGAAGTACGGATTATGTGTCCTTTTGAAAAGCCTTTGGATTAGGTTATCAGCACAGTTAATGCTTGAGGGACTTTGTGTCTCCCTACCTTGCCCATTTCTATTTGTGGAGTGTTGCAAGAGTTTGCTAATTAAACAGTTCACAAGGTGTTTTGGGAAGAACTTGGAGACATTTCACCAATTGAACGATTTATTGCTGCAGTTGAAAAAGTTAGTGTTTATTAACTTTCTTGTCATGTTTGTGGAGAATCATTGTTACAGCTCCTGGCCCTTAACTGGATTTTTAGAGGCTGGAGTCAGCAGTGAGATTTCCCAATGTGGCTGTTCTTATTTCAGTGTATCTCCTTTGCTTTGCTGGGCTTGGTTTTGTTGTTGTTGTTTGGTTTTTTGTTTTTTTTTAAGTAAACAAACTATCTTTTTTCATTATACATGCCAATCCAAGTTCTTACTCCCTCCCCTCTCCCCTTGCCTCCAGTTACCCCCGTCTCCCCCATCCCCTCCTCAGAGAGGGTAAGGCACATTGCTTTGGGGAAGGTCAAAGGTGCTCACTACTATATCTAGGCTGAGCAAGGTATCCATCCAAAGAGAATGGGTTCCCTAAAAGCCAGTGAAAGTGTAGGGATAAATCTTGGTGCCACTGCCAGTGGCCCCTCAGTATGCCCCAGCCATGCACCTTTCAATCACATTCAGAGGGACTAGTTTGATCCTATGCTTGTTCCTTCCCTGTCTGGCTGGAGTTGGTTTGCTGGGTCTGTAAATCTGAGTCTAAGTAATGAGACCCTTGTTGGAGATTACAAATAAAAGCTGGGCATGGGAAGGAACAGGGAGAGAGCTCATGAGAATATTTTACTCAAGGGAAAACACATTGTTTCAGATAGGGGAAATGGAGGTATTTAAGGTTAAATGAGAACACTTTCAAGTTAGAAATTCTCATCTCATAATTCCTTACAGATGAGTCTACAAAGGTAGTTTTATTGTGCTGCTGAAATGCAAACCTCCATCAGCACATAGACCTGGCTGGGGTAGCGGCCTCCTTCTCCATACCCAGTGTGTGATCCCACTGCTGTGAATTAGAAGGGCAAAGAAGGAATGGGCACAAGGTGAACATGAGCATACGAATGCATCCCTATAAGGAATGCAGTCTCTGGTCTCCCTACTTCTAGCCACCTCCTGTCGCTTCTGTACAAGTGAATTAAGTGGTCATTTTTCTTGTGGGGAAGGGGGCCAATAAAGATGGAACTCAGGGCCTCATGAATGCCAAGCAAGCACACTAGCACTGAGTCATATCCCTAGCTCCTAAGTGGTTCCCTATGCAGTTAGTAATAATATTAACCTAGATTTTATAATTGTGTAAAATCCACCCCAGTCATCTACTCCAGCGCAGTGGGTGTCCACTCTCTTGGGCTTTAGTTTCTATAGACAGACCTTGTAGCCTGTTCATCAGCCATACACCACCAGCCTAGAAACTACAACCAGAGAAGCTCTGAGGAGGAAGTGGGTGTGAGTATGCCTGCCCTTTGTTGTGGTCAGTAAAGGAACTCCTTGTGCTTTTTAATTAGAAGGGTGGGTCCCAATTCTTCCTAATTGCAATTTGAGCTGTAATACAAAGCATTTACAGAAGAATGGCTTTTAGAAAGAAGTGCACAGCCATTCTCTCCCCGCATTCAACCCTGAGCCTTCTTCAAATGACTTCTCATTTTACAGTTTAGTGGTTTTTTACTTACCACAGCCTCCTCCAAAACATGGTCCCCTTCCTCTGCTCTGTATTTTCAGTTTTTAAAGCTGTAACATGGCTTCTGTTTGAGAAGGAGCCGGAGGTATGCGAGGGCCGGGGAAGACAATGGATGTAGATACAAAAGTGCTCCAGAATAGGAATTCCGCAGTGCACATTTGGAGGAGCCTGAAAGTGTTCATCCAAAATTGCAGACAGCTGCTGTGCTAAGTAGGATTTATCCTTAGAACTAGACAAGGAAATTTGTATTTCCTGTTTTAATTAGAAGGGACTTTCACAACATAAGTATAAAAGGCATGGTTTGCCCCAAAGACACGCATCTGCTTTACATAAAAATAAATGCATTGTAAGTGTGAGAAATTGCTTGAAGATGGCCATGATATTGAGAATATGCTGTGTATTTACTTTATAGTCATCTGAGGTTTTCTTTTCCAGTAAGGTTAAGAACCTCAAGAATTTTTATGAATGATTTTAGAGAAAAGCATGAGCAAGCCCGGTTTGTTCATGCTGTGTTGGTACAAAAAGGTGAAGAAGCTTCGTGTCTCATCCACCTGCCAAATATGCTCATGTAAGGGATGTTTCTTGTAGCCCTGGAGAGGAAGCAGTGGGATGAATTTTTCCCCACAATTGTTGATTTGGGAGACATAGTCAATGAAGTACAAATCACTAGGCATGTGCGTGTGTGCGTGTGTGTGTGTGTGTGTGTGTGTGTGTGCGCGCGCGTGTGTCTGTCTGTAATCTATGTCCAAGCACCTGACTTTGAAAGGAAATATACTGGCTTCTTGCACAACATTGATTTTTCTTTTTAATAAATTACTTTTCAGATATCAGTGCAGAGAGTGCCAAATTCACTGTTTCAAAGGAAAATGTGAGTCACTTTAAATTATTTGCAATGACAGGAAACTTCTAGCAGAGCCATAAGTCATCCTCTGAAATCAAAGTGGGTACAGTGACCATTCACCCCTTCTTCTCTATAAAACTGTTTTGGTTGCAGATTTTAGAGCTGGCACTGAATCCAACAAAATTCCATTTTTATTTGTATATCCTTACTCTAAGAAAAGAGGCATTAAGACTGAAGGAGTAAGGGAATTTATCCTGCTTTTTGTTATGCAACTGTAGGGAAAATAAAATTAGAATAGATATATTCTGAAAGCTATTTTCCATGTGCTTTGTTCAAAGAAGGCAGTACTTAGTGTAAATTCAGTACTGCTGTCCTCTCTCTTAGTGCTGCCACTTGGTGGGGGGGTGCCTCTTAGTTGTACAGGTTTAGGCTTAGAGCTCTTTGTGACTCTTCCTTTCCATGGCAACCTCTTAATAGTATATATATACCCTATGTCAAGACTTGGTATAAGTTCCTTTCAACCCTCATGTGAGTCTCTCAACAGCCTTTAAATCTGTTGGAACTGCTCTAACACAGTGCAACAAATAACAGAATTGTATGCCCGCCTCACAGAGAAGTCCAAGGACCTCAGCAGCATGGTTTGGGTTCTTGTGAGCTCTCTCTTCCGGGCTGTACACTTTCTCTCATTGGATTCTTGTATAATAGAAAGAGAATAAGGAAACTCTCTCTTGTCCCATTTAGGAGTCAACTAATACCAATGTGTGAGGGGCTGTATGTACTATGGTTCCCTCCTAATAAGGTCACATTAGGGGTCAGGATTTCAAGCTGTGACCTGAGGAGAAAGGCACTTTGTCATTGGGTTAGAAGACTAACATGATTTCAGGAATGTTTAGCATCAAAGTAAGACGTGTGCTTGAAGGGAGCTGGCATAGGAAGCTTCATGATGCCCCTTTTTATAATGATCAAAACTGACTGAATTGACTGAGCAGATGGCTAAGAAGGGGACCAAGGAACCAAGAGGCCTCCACGGTGTTATAGGTAACAAGAAGTGCAGGTGGAGAAGACAAGAGTTAGCCAAGCATAGAAGGCTTCAGCCTTTAAGGGAAATGACAGCAAGCCATGGTATAACTGATCGCTGATATCATGATATCAAAAGATCTAGAGTTGTTGTTGAAGTTGAGAAATGTGATCTAGTAGCAGTCGTAGATAAGGGGACCCCTAAATCCCCAAACTTCTTTGGCTTTCAGCTAAATGTCGATCGATTTCTCCAGACCCTGGAAGTGGTTCCACTACCCAGAGTTGTCTGTCTTCCAGCAGCTTCAACTCCTCTGCCTTGAACCTCCTGACTCAGGAGTGACCAGTTTGCCAACCTCCCCAGAATCTGCCTGTCTTTGCTTCTGGTTGAATTTATCCACATTGTGGCATTACAATCGCATTCCATCACTTAATACTATTTCAAATATGATTTCTAAGGTAGATTCTAGGTAGTAGGGCTTTTCTACTTCATTTTAGCCATTCCCTACAAGAAACTTGGACCTGGTATCCCAACACTGTGTAATGTAGTATCAGATATTCTATGTCTTGTTTGAGTTGAATGTCTTAATAAGGAAATCAAGCTTGGAGACATTGAGTGATGGGCTTAAAGCTTTCAGCTAATTAGGGGCAGAGGTCTTCATGCATTCAGAGGCTTGGGAATGGTTAATGATATCCATCAAGAAAACTGAGCTCTGACCCATCCATGATCCAGTTCTGCATTAGAGAATGGACTTGGAATTTAGACTTATGCAGGAGGACATGGAGTACAGTGGCTTCAAAGCAATCAGGAGATACGCTCAGGAAATAGTCTGGACTGCCCTCAACAATCCTAGCACATTCCATTAGATTTGCAAAAAGATGAAAGTAGTTAAAATTGAATGAAAAAGCAACTCTGTGAATTCTTTACCTTCATTGGTGTTGGAAAAACAGAGGCCAATTTTAATTTTTTTTATTTCTTACCATCATA
The DNA here is from genome assembly GCA_001685095.1 of Ellobius talpinus. Lineage (NCBI taxonomy): Eukaryota > Metazoa > Chordata > Mammalia > Rodentia > Cricetidae > Ellobius > Ellobius talpinus. The sequence continues at coordinate 18,534 of LOJH01002868.1, forward strand.
TTTATATATGTTCTTTTTTAGAACTTTTATGATATCTGAAAAGTAGTCCTTGATCATTTAAAAATTAAGCCCATAGATTTGACTATGTGTGTATTTTATATACAATATTCCTTGTGTTACTTAAGAGCTAAGTATTAAAGGTAATTTTCTATTTCTTTGTTCTCTAGAAAACTAAACACCTTCATTTTCTTTTCTTTTGAGGAAAAGACGCATATAACTCCTTTCTTAGGGTAATTCTGATATGAGAATTCATATATAGAACTAATCTTTCCCCTAATATGTATACTATATAGACAGCAATATGAGATTTATTTCCAGACAGCCGCTACGGTTATTGTCATGGAATGAATACAGAATAACCGAGTCTCTTAGCTGTTTTTAAGAGTGAAATGTCTTTTGATGAAGTGTCCCAATTGCAGTTGTTCCAATATAGTGAGTGGTTTTGAAAACCAAGGTTTTGCTGGCTGAGGCTCATCAGGAAAGTTAATATGTTCAGAAATTGTTGATTCCTCTCTCGTTGCCGCTAGAAGGTTCCAAGGCAGGAGAGGGGCGGCATCAGGGATAGAAATGAATGATCATCTCTGGGTTTTGTTTTTAAGAGCCAAAGGAAATGGCAGTTCTGTCTCCCTCCATCCCCCTTCATGCCCCATCCCCCCAAAACAGTCTAAATGAAGATGGATGGGCTCCATTCCCACAGAGGGCAGAGGGGATGCCCTTCATCTACAGTGAGAATGGTGGGGTGACTCTGGGTCCCCACAACTGAAGCCCTTTCAGAGTGCTGTTTTCCTGGGCTTTCCTGGCTGTGACTGCTGCTCAGCTCTTAAAACCTCTCTGGCCAGGTCAGGAGGAGGTCAATGTAAACTAACTCAACACCTCCTTTTCAGATCGTTCTTCAAATGGCAAGAAAACGCCAGGGAAATGATGTGATTGGATTTTCAAAGGCTGCCCAGTACAGCAAGCATTCACATTCCCAACCTTCCATGGCTCGGCTGCAGAGCACACCATCTGGGTACCAACTAGGGTGATGCAAAGTTGGCTTTAGGGGTAGAACTTTTGTGATCTTAATCTGTATGTTGCCTATAAGTTTCTTCTGTTCTGCCCCCACCCCAATGAAAAAACAAATAGTAACAAGTTAAATCAAAAGTATAAATCAATCCTAGTATGTCACACATGGGGGGAAAGAAATACATTATGATCAATTCCCAAACTGCCAGTCAATTCTGAAAATCCCGTTATAACTTTACTATAACTTTTTTGTCTGAAGCAAGTTCTTGTTCAAATTATTTGTTCACTTGAGTCTGAAAAGATGCGTGAGGACAACAGCTGAGAAGGTAGGAGGCAGAAATCATCAAGAAGCTTTTAGAAGGATATTTAATATTTCCCCTGTATTCTAGTCGGGAGCTCAGTTTCCTATAGCCTTTTGCAATGTGGAGAATAACTGAATTTAAAACTGTTTTAGAAGGATCCAAGCTCATTCATTCTGCAAAGGGCGACAATGACATAGTATCACATTTTTATCTCCAATCCAGCTTCTGGGCTTCACCCACTGTAGCAGGAAGTTTCTCATAGATGAAAGAACTCACACCCGTTTCAAAAAATAGCATTGTGTTTCCACCAGTTCATATCAGTTAGAAGAGGGTTTAAATGGTGGTTGTCTAGGAAAAGAGGCAATGATTGAGTGGAGTTGCTTCCCCAGCAAGACCCAGGTGGTGAGAGTTGAGGACCACCATTCAGATAAGGCCCTGAAGCAGTCCACTTTTGTGTCTATTGGCTCTTCTGCAAAATGTCCCCTCATAGTGTTGAGCTGCGGACAGACAAAATCCAGGCCTGTTTAGAAGGCGAGAGGGCAGCTGCTCAGGCTGTTGGGGAGCTGCTGAGTCAAGACAAAAGTCGTTGGGTTGTTAGAACTCCTGGATGCTTCGGATACACAGCCTTGGAGAGCATTTGCCAGGGAATGATTCTCCTGCTTAGATTAAGGAAGTGTCGGTGGTGAGGACAAAAGCAGTCTGTATTGTCTTGGCCACTAGTCACAGGGCCGTTTTGGTTTTCTTGACAGTGTAGATATAAGTTGGAACCTTCCTTCCCAGATGTTTCTAGAGCTGGGCTCTCCTGAGAGAAATGGAGAGAATGCATTGTGCCAGAATTCTTGAGGATGTTCAATTACAGTTTCCACTGGGGTAGGGCCAGAAAAACAGAAGAAGCCTTTGTAAGTCTTTGGAGCCTCACTTAGGCTTTAGGGTCCTCACCTCAGCCTTTGAATTGCTTCTTCTATTTGGAGTAGTTAGTTGCTTGAGCCATTGTTTCCTCTTTTTAAGAGGAATGATGCTTCCTGCTCTTAATTCACTTGTTTCACACATGGCCTTTCACAGACCCAGACAGTGCTCAGGGACTTCCATCCACACATCTGTTTAGGTCGCTAGAATACTTGGAGGTTAGCTTGATGGCCGAGGGATGGTCTGTGTCTTTGAAGCTCTTCTGTCAATGCTCTTATTCACAAGTGTTTGTTGGAAACTATCTGTGTACACCAGATCCCACACAGACTAATACACAGGATCTAGGCCTGAACTTACTACTCATTTTGGGAGGCCCTTCTATAACTGTACTATTTATAATGTAGGCCTATTGTTAATAAGCTGAAATAAACAGCAGCTAAAAGCCTTTCACGGGGAACCACAGCCAACAAACAGTTCATAGTTTCTTATGTGGGTTATCAGTGTGTACCATTGGTGATGGTAAGGCTACTTATTGTAATTATATAGCAAAAGGGCAACACCTTTGGCATACAAACAGTTTTCAAAAGTATGTTTGAAATTACTGCACCAAAGGTAATACATGACCAGGCTGTCTAAGAATGTTGTGTAAACATTAAAGAAAATGGTCGTTATCTCATCTGTACTTTAAAAACTGGGTCAACAAGTCTGCAGATAAGAGGTTAGGATAAAAGAAGATTGGGGCTTCACTGCTTCTACAGATTGAGCCTATGACTTCCAAAATCAGGGGACAGCCCTGTAATCCTAATGGATTGATTTCCGAAATTCCTTGGATTTGTCCTGCTGAACTAGTCTGCTCTCTTGGGGGCTTAGCTGGATCCCTGCAGATAGATATTATGGTTTATACACAGTAATTCCACTCAGTCCAGCTGTAAATTTAAGTCTATTGTATTAATGCAACATTGAAAAGAAGCCTTGCTCTTCCATGGACACTCAGCCCGCCTTCCAGACATGTTTAACAAAATATAAAGGATTTTCAATTAGCTGGTTGGAGACCCTTGGAGACAGCGCCCCGCCTAGCCACCCTTTGTCTATAGTTTCTGCCTGATCCTTCCAAATGGGACAAATAAAGAGATTCTCAGTGTGGTCATTAATGGGCCAGCTTTGCTGGGGGCTTTGTTCTTAAATGGGGGCTTTATCTTATCCCCCCTGGCTAAGCCCCTCCATGTACTCCTCACCTGTCATAACTATCATACATTTAATTCATCATTCAGGCGGACAGGGCCTCACTGATAATGTCACAAGACAGGAGGGCACAGAGGAGAGGGCTAGCCTGTGTCTGCCTTAGAGGTCACCGCAGAGGACGATTAGCAGATTTGAATAAAGATTCTAAGTGAGATTTTAATAAAGTAGGCAGTTGTGTGGGAGAGAATCTTTTGCTTCATGGTCGAAACATGACAGGCAGTGTTTTCAAAAGACCATGCCACAAAATGTCTTTGCTCCAAGAATACAAACTGAAATGGAGATGGGAGCCAGAAGACAGCGTCTCTGATCCTCTTTTTTATAAAGGCTTTTTTTTTCTCTTTCAAAAAACTTTTGGGAGATTTTATTTCATTTGTGTGTGCATGTATGTGTGCCCTGGCTGTCAGGCCACAGCAGGAATGTAGAAGTCAGGGCACCTTGCAGGAGCTGGCTCTCTCTCCACCATGTGGGCTCTAGGAATTAAACTCAAGCCTGGTGCTCTACTTACAGAGCTCTCTCTCCAGACCTCACTGTTCAATCTTTTAGAAAATACAGAAAGAAAAAAAATAACATTTTACCACCTATTTACTATTGATAATTAATGTGTGTATATATTTGACATCTAATTCCTATGAAAATGCAAGTATGTCTTTTCAAACAAAAAATATATTATAGTGATGTCAACTATGAGTTCAAGCGTCTTCCCCATTATATGCCTTCTGTAAAACTGTATTTTTAAAAATTTAATTGCATTTATATGGGTGTTTTGCCTGCATGCATGTCTGTATACCATGTGTGTTCTGTGTGCCCTCAGAAGCCAAAAGAGATCATTAATTCCCTTGAAATTGGTTCTGAGTCACTTTGTGGGTGCTGGGACTGGAACCTGGTACTCTAGAAGAGCAGCCAGTGCTCTTAACCACTGAGCCATCTCTCCAGTCCCCCAAATGATATTTATTATAAAGCTGTGCTTACCATGAAGTATTTGAGTCAGTTATTGAGCATGTTTTGTATGTTGGGCCCTTTTCTAGATGCTTCATATGTATTCCCACTTTCAGGCTCCAAAACCTCCTAAGGACCTTAGTGCTGTTGTCTCCATTCTGCTGAAGAAGAAGGTAATTAACTTGCCTAGAGCCAGGCCATGTGAAACTAGGAGACTGAAGATCCTAATCCAGACAGGATGACCTCATATCCAGGTCTTTCAGCCCTTAATCCCCATACAGCCACATAGCACATAGATTTGGCTTTGATAAAAACTACATTCAGAGATGGTAAGATGATTCAGCAAATGAAATCAACTGCTGCCAATACTGATCCCCTGGGACCGCCATTGTGGAGGAAGAGGATTGACATCCACAGCATTGATCTCCATATTCATACTGTGGCCCATACTCTCAGAAATAAATAAATGAAATGAAATAGATTTAAAGGGAAGCATCTTTGGAGTTTTGTGAAAATAATAATTCGAAGGGTTTTTCCTTCAAATATCAATACCTAGAATATGCCCAGGTTTTGTTTGTTTTGTGTGGTGTGTGTGTGTGTGTGTGTGTGTGTGTGTGTGTGTGCCCAGAGGCCAGATATTGACATCAAGTATCCCTCTCAACTGCTTTCTAGATAGGGTATCTCACTTTTTTTTCTTTTGGTCAGTTCTGGGCGATCAAGCCAAGGTCCTCACGCTTGTACAGTAAGTATGGCTAGCTCTTCAATCCCTGACATCCCAATTTTACCGTTGGAACAATCGCGGAAAGAAAGCTGAAATGAGAAAAGTCACTAGTGTGTCCATTAAGATGGTGCCGTGTCTTATTAGAACAGGCGGTTACTTCCCTTTTCCTGGAGTCCCACAGCACTCCGCCCTGTGCAGACACCTGAGAGTGGGGACGGTCTAGGAGACTCTGAATGACACGTGCCGAGCACGTGGACGGTAAATCCCCTCATTCAGTTCACTCTTCCAGCATTCTCTGGCAGACGGCCAAGCTAAATATTTCTGCTCGATAAAAAATGCACTGTGCTACACTTCCCACTGGTGGTCTTACTCTGGTGACGAGCTTTTTTCCTCGGTGAAGTGAGTAGGAGCTAGAGAGCTGGCTTCCAGAACCCACGTGCATTTTCTTCACCGCAAATCTTTTTTTATCAGCTGTGATTAGATGAACTTAGGCAAGAACAAAAACCAAGATTTTGAAAATACATTGAATGTGAAATTCTTTCTTCCTAGCCACTACTGATTCTTGAATTCTTAATTTTTTATTATTATCTTTTCAGATTTCCTAGGTGTCTGTCATTATTTTCATCTACTGAATTTTTTTTCTTTTTCTTTAAGCTAAATCAGTTTCCAGGGCTGTCACATTTGGTCAATTGAAAGACCTAACATATGGACCAGTGTGGGTTTGTGCCAGATGAGGATTATAGTTAATTGAAATTGATGACTGCTGTCTTCATTAGAACTAATTAGATGAGGAAAAGGGAGAAGTACGTCCACACTCGGATACCCCTTCTAACGGCTGGAGATGTTTCTTTACATCAAAGGGCTTCCTTGTCGCTGTCTGGAGAAGCAAACGGAGTCACAGGACTTTTCATATCGGTTCCTTTCCCCTTGTGGCTTGTTGTGGCATGCTCTCCACTACCTTCGCCTCAAAGCCTTTTCAATGGCTGGATAATAGCAATGTCATAACCAACATCATACTCTAAGTAGCACGTTTCCATAAACTTCAGTACTCATACTGTTTCTAATTTAGCGTAACTATATATGACATTCTGATTAAATATGCTTATACCACTATGACTACTCAAATTATTTTCCCATAGACCTATTCCTGTGCATATGAATTATTTGATCAAATGTTATGGATTTTCTAAGTTATTGGTATATACAGCTAGATTTATTTCTAAAACAAAAAGTATATGGGGGCTATAGAGACGACTCTGCAGTTAAGAGCCCTGGCTGCTCTTACAAAGGAGCGGGTTTGGTTCCAGCACCTATATGGTGGCTCACAGCCATCCATCTTCAGTTCCAGGGGATCATATGCCCTCTTCTCACCTCCACAGGCTCCAGGCACACACATGGTTCACAGACATACATGCAGGCGAAAGCATACACATAGTAAATAAATAAGTTTTTTTAAAGTTTTAGAGAAAAGTTAAATCAACAAAGTATGCTGCCTAACTACCTAGAAACAGATTAATGCTAAAATTTTAAGTACTAATATCTGTAAGTATTGATAATATTAATGGACAAATGTCTTTCTGTCTTTTTTCATTTGAGAAACATAGTGATGCCTGACTGTGTTTGAGGTACCATGTCATACCCCAAAGAGTAGGTTTTAGTCCCTATAAATGCTTATTCTTCTGACCATCTTCCACTGTTTCTTTGAACAGTTGCAACTTTTAATGGTATGTTTGAACCACATATTTTAAGAATATATCTTATGAGCTAAGTGTGGTGGCTCACAACTTTGATCCCAGTACTTGGATGCCTGTGAGTTTGATACAGGTCTGGTGTTTGTGTGTGTTATGAGTATGTGCATATGTACACATAAATATATACATATACGTATGTATAATCAGTTCAGGAAGATGATAATACCAATGCACTTTCAATAGCATGTAGAATTGATATTATTGTGGCAGTGTAAGCGTTCAACCCAACATCTCATACATTTGAGACAAGCACTCTCCTCTAAACCAGCCACAGAATGTATAATTTTTAGTCGATTTTCCAGCATTGGGTATGTATTGTTTATTCATCCACATTCTTGGTGGTAGTTTCTCTTCTGAGTCACAAATTCACCCGTAACTGGAATAGCCATACGATCTGCAGCTACCAGCTCAAGTATTTCGTGCAGAAATTGTATGCTTAACCTCATCGCACCACGTCCTTTGCAGGCCCAGAGCAGACGTGTATTATCAATCCAAGTCATATACCTAGACGCTGTTTGTGTACCCAGCTCTAAATTACATAAAAGCAAAAGGAGACTGTGCATACTGAAAGTGGGGCCGAAAAGGAGGGGGGAGTGAGGGGACAAGAAAGAGTAAAGCAGAGAAGAAAGACAAATACTGTGTGTTTCTGTCATGCAGAACCCAGATTTAACAATATATATACATATATGATGCAAAGCAGAAGAGAAACTAATAGGGTGGAGAAGGGCAGTGGGGTAATAAGCAAGTAAATATGAGAAAATACAATGATATTTATGATTGAAGATGTCATGATGAAATTCATCATCTTGTATATTAACAAAAATCTATATTTAAAAGATATAACAATCACAATATGCAACAAAATGACATTTTGGCAGGAAGCATTAGGAGAGACAATATTTTATGTGTATATAATATTTAAAAGATGAACTCTGCTTAAATAAAGCAAAGGCCCCATATTTGACAGCATGTCTAAATCACCCAAGGAACTAGCTGGCTGCCACCTCATCATTTGATTCCATTGGTATAAAATTCAACCTTAATGATAATATTTTAAGATTTTCCAGGCTGTTCTGATTTTCACCAAGGTTTGAAGGCTACTAACGAAAGCATTTGTGGAGCACATTTTAATGTACTGTCAGTGTGTTGCATTTCCGTTTGCCATTGCCTGGGCTTTTGTATTCATGCCCACACTAAATCGCAGACATGCCTCTTTTTTATCCAGTGCGAGAAAGAAAGATGTCCTTCATACCTTTTAATTGTTTCTTTGTGTTTGGGAAAAAGAAGCAAAGAGCAAATTCATTTTCTAAGAGACAGCAACAATAAAATCACCTGGAAATGACCCCGTGGAAACTTTCTGCGGAGTATTATTCATTTCTTCTGCAAGAATTTAGACTGTGAATGAGATAGTGCTAAGAACTGTAGTCGTCTTATCCCAAGAATGCAGCACACAGCTGGGAGTCGCCTCACCTGAGACTAAAGGCACAGCTGTCTACTGTCTGTTATAACAGAGAGAAATATAGAGATAGATGGATAAGTAGGTAGTTAGATTTTCTCCCATCTCGCAGTTAATAGTACAGTTAGTTTTTTCTTCTATGAACCACCTGTAATAAAACTCAAGACCTGGTAACTGGAGTCAGCATGTGCTTTTGGGAGGTTCTGCACCAATTGGAGCACAGCTTTTGCTGCCTGTAGTGTGGAGCTGAGCAACAACCTTCTAACCATTTCTGTCTTGAGCTCCTGGTAAAAGAGAACAGAAATGCGGTGGTGCAGATTTCACTCTTCTCTGGAAAGAGAATGGTTTCAGTCCTCCTCATCCCACACAGACTTCCATGGGTACCTTGATGGGAACCTTATGCCAGCAGGCCTTAGGGCTTCTCAGCCTGTGCTGTGTACAGATCTGATTCTCAAGAAGGGGAAGTAATGATGTCACAGGAATAGGAGAGGGGTGAGAACTGGCTGCTGGCTGTTCCCTTTAATGCTGAGCAGAGGAAGGAAAGTGTGACAGTGTGAATAGATGGTCTGAACCCAGAGGTAAGAGGTATACTATTTCTCAACATTACCATAGTGTTAAAGAGACTATCTTATTTATTAATTTTAAAGATATATTTATTTATTTATGTGTATGGAAATTTTGCCTGCTCATACATCTGTGCATCATGTGCATGCCTGGTGCCAGAGAGGCGAGAAGAGGACAATGAAGGTCCCGGAATTGGAATTACAAATGTTTGTGAGCTACAATGTGGGCACTGGGAACCCAGCTCTGGTTAGCAGGTCTAAGAGCCCCCTAGGGCTCTAAACCACTGAGCCATATCTCCAGCCACAAATATTTATTGTTTCTTCAATATAAAAATTCTCTAAAATGTAGTTAAGCTGTTTTACAGTCTATACCCTCTGGTCAGCTAAGTAATATTGAGAAATTACATTTTTTTAAAATTGAACTTATTAGCAGGTGGTAGTGTCCCATTCCTTTAATACCAGCACTTGGGAGGCAGAGTCAGGACAGTCTTTGTAAGTTTGAAGACAGCCTTGTCTATACAACAAGTTACAGGACAGTCAGGGCTACACAGTGAAACCCTGTCATGGGGGGAAACTTTTTTTAAAAAAATGAAATTATTTATAAATTTCTGTGTATATTTATTGTACAAAGTACTGTTTATTTCATTTATTGTTTTGCCTAGAAAATAGCTTAAAAATTTTAGCTGAGTCTGATGGCTCACACCTGTAATCTCAGCATTCGGGAGGTCTCTGAGGCACTAGTTCAACCTTTGCCACTTAGAGCAAACCTATCTGAGAAATAAAATTAAACAGCAAAATACTCAGATACTTGATAATTTTGTTTGAAAATAGACAGTCTTGTGCTATTAATTAATTTGAATAAGTATGTTTGTTGGGATTAGAATCAGTTAGTAGTCAAGAAACCTTGGGCCCATAGCCAGGTGGGGAGAGAAGTCAACTGACTCTCAGGACTCTGCTAAGGTCCCACACCTTTATCTATAGGACACTTGGGAATTTAGATGTGACTTTTAATTCAGAATTTTTCAAATCCTGAACTTCAAAGCTCAGATTCCCAGGTTTTTAAAGTAGTCTATACAGTTTAAAAATACATTAGGGGAAAAAATACATTAGGTCTGGGGTGTAGCTCTATAGTAGAATATGAATTTGGGAAGACCCTGGGTTAATCCTCAGCACTGCGAACAATTAATATATGTTGATCATTAATTAAATTTTAAAAAAGACATATTTGCACTTTGGAGTACTCTGTGGCCATTAAGAGTGAGGCGGACTTGGGGAGGTGTTCACAGCAGTAAGGGAAATGCCCTACTCCCTGTACTAGAGTGTAGCTGGGCAGAGCTGCAATCTTAGCAGTGGGGAAGGAGAGGCAAGAGGACCAGGAGTTCAAGTTGGTTATGTGAGACTGTCTCCAAACACCAGGAATAGACAAAGCCATTATTTGTGATGCAAGTCCATTTAGAAGTGACACTCAAGTGCTAGAATCTACACCAAATTGCCAACGATGACTAGCTTTTTAAAACTACCAACACGGCTGTAAGAGGAATAATAAACCATCCTGTTTACCCTAGCGGCTGTGTGAGGCCCTCAGTGGGATTTATGGACGGGACACACAGGGTAATCTCCTGGATGCCTACAGGCAAATGCAGGGAAATGGCCTCCTGGGGTTCTCAGGAGCCAAGGGCCACAACGGTTTTCCCCCTCTCTTAAGGGCAATGTTTGACTTTCCTTCAGTTCTTTCGGTCAGTTTCCTACTCTGCTCATTTCCACCCCAGACCGGCAGCTTTTATGTTTAGAACCTGAGTTCCAAACCCCTGCCAGATTCATTCTGATAGTCCTTGCCTTGTATTCTGCTTGCTTGCATTCTTTCTTTTCTTTTTTATTTTTATTTATTTTATTTTTTGAGACAGAGCTTTTCTGTGTAGCCCTGGTTGTTCTGGACTACACTCTGTAGACCAGGATGGCCTTGAAATCACAGAGATCCACCTGCCTCTGAGGGCTGGGATTAAAGATGTGGTGTGCACCATCACTGCCCAGCTACCTTCTTCGTCCTTAAGGATCTCACTGGCACAGGGCTCTCAGGATCATCAGCCTCACCAGCATGGCTCTGCCAGACTTTGCCTAAGTTGTGGTATATTAGGAAATGTCAATGTCCTCTATATTTATAGAAACATTTCCATAAAGACTAATTGCTTTTGTGTTAATAATAAGAGTAACTTATTTTTAGTATAACTGTTTCTAAAATCCCCCTGTCTGTTGTGTATTTAAGCACCATTGCTGACTGAACTCCCAGCATTTAACCCTAGAAACCGTTTGCTTGGGATCTGAGTTTTTGCTAGTAGCTGTTTGTCAGTATGCTCAATGAATCTGCCAAGTGTCGTGGCCTATGCCTGTAACTCCTGCCCTCAGGACGCTAAGGCAGGAGGCTTCCTGAGAACGGGAGGCTAGCCTAGGCTCAGAGTTTATGGCCAGCCTGAGCTACTCTGCCTCAAACAAGCAAGCAAGCAAACAAACAAGACATCAGTGGAAACATCTTAGGTAATTTTAGGTATGGAAAGGATTTATTTATAAGATAGTCTCTTAGCATAGGTGTTATCATTTAGGTCAGAATATTTATTTTATATAATCTATCTTTCAGATTCATTAAAGATTGTTTTGCATAACTCAGAATTGTGAATAATGAGAACATTTTTTAAAATTTTAAAACATAAACTTGTTTTAATTTTTTATTGTTTATCACCTCTTTAAAACAATTTATTAACCCCTTGGTGAGCTAAGACTTTGGTTACTGATTATTTAGAAGTGTTGACCAAGCTGATGCGTTTTTCAGTATCCCTCACGTCCTCTGTCTAGGCAGTTCTTTACTATGCCTAGCATGTCTTCTTTGTGCTTCTTGATTAATTACATTTATTTATTCATTGTGTTGGGACTGAGTGCACATATGCTATGGGATGCATATGAAAACTCGCGGGAATTGATTCTTTCCACCTTAGAGGTTCTGGGTATCAAACATGGGTTGTCAAGTGCTTAGCAAATACCTGTACCTCTTGAGTTGTCTCATAGGTCCTGTTTTTTGTGCTTACAAAGAATAGTTAGTATTTGTTGCATTTATATGACATGACTGTTACATAAACCAATAAAATATTGCTAAGAGCTGTTTCCATTAAATAAGAAAAGTAGAATTTTTTTTGAAAAACCTGAAACTGAAAAATCTTATAATACAAAGAGATTGTGTAAAACTACAAAATACTGTGGGAAAGTATAAATATAGTAGGATATGGTGCTTTACTATTTAGGGTTTTATTGTAGTAGTAGTTGTTGTTGTTATGATAAAATACAGGGACCAAAAACAACTTGAGAGTTTATTTTGGTTTATGGTTCCAGAGAGATAAGAAGCCATAGAGGCAAGAGAGGCTTAGTAGCAGGTGGCTCTGCCCGGAACCTCAGCAATCACATCTTCAATGCAAACTGAAAATGGGGCGAGGATATAAACTCTAAAAGCCTGCCCCTCTCCCAAGCTGTGCTTTCTCCAGCAAAAGGGGTGCTACAGATAAGTTTCTTAACCTCTCCAAACGGTGCCACCGAATGAGGACTGTTTTTTTAAATACACAAGCCTGTGGGAGACATATCTCATTTAAACCACTACAGGTGCTTTCCCTGTGGGAGGGTTTACACAGGGATGGCATTTTGTGTGCTGACCAAGGAGAAGTCCATTCTCAGCCATCAGCTCTTGGCCCTGAATTAAAGATGGGAAAGTTGCTACTCATTGATACGTTGACTGAGATTCAGTGTTAAAGATCAGCAATTATTATTTTTAACTGTCTTTGGGTTGACTGTTTCCATAATTTTAGAAAGAATGGTCCCATTTGCACTGGATAAGAAAGCATCAACTATGTGGTTAATCAATCAATTTGGAAACAAAGTTAATTTTGACTATTGTAATCAATGTAATATATCAACTCATCTCAATTAGAAATGCCTCTGTGCCTAGGGAAATGGAAAAGCAGTAAGAGTGTTTTCAGAGAAAGTGTGAGGACCACAGGAATTTGGATCCTAGCAGCCATGAAAACGCTGGATGGTCTTGGCAACTGTCTGTAATCCCATTACAAGAGATCCCAAAAGAAACTCACAAGCTTTGAGTTTCAAGTAATGGACCCTGCTCAGCATGTAAGCTGGGGAACAAGTGAGGGACCCTGCTCAGCATGTAAGCTGGGGAACAAGTGAGGGACCCTACTCAGCATGTAAGCTGGGGAACAAGTGAGGGACCCTACTCAGCATGTAAGCTGGGGAACAAGTGAGGGACCCTGCTCAGCATGTAAGCTGGGAAACAAGTGAGGGACCCTACTCAGCATGTAAGCTGGGGAATAAGACAAGAAAACACCTAACAATCAATTTCTGGCCTCCACACATATGTTCTCTGTTTCTCTTTTCTCTGTTTCTCTTTGCCTCTCTGTCTCTGCCTCTCTGCCTCTCTGTGTCTGCTCTCTCTGTATCTCTCTCACACACACACATACACACACACTTTTGCACACACACTTGCTTCCACACATATGAACACAGATTCACACTTCAGTGGATACTATTAATAAAGAAAGGAAGGAAGAAAATAAGTAAGGGCTAAAGAACCTAAAACCAAATTGTTACACATTGAACTTTGGGTACCAGGGATGTAGCTCAGTGGTAATACTCTTGCCAAACATGCTTACGACGCCAGAAAAAGTAAAACAAATAACAACTAAGTAAATATTGGACAACATTTGAAAGAAAGAACAGTTCGTTATTAATTCTCAGTGGCTTCATTTCCAAAGCAAATAGTTTTCAAAACTCATTTTCCTATACTAAATTAGATTTCTGGGAGGAGAAATAATATTTTGCCAGGGTTTTGGCTCTGACATCAGCAGTTGTGTATATTTTAAAAGAATTGCCTCTTTATATTCAGTATTCTGAATAAAATAAGGACATAATATTTAGCAACAATGGTTTCTTGGGAAATCGAAAAAAATAAACACAGCCTTACAATAACCACAACATGTCCCTGGTTCTGATAAGTTTTGTCCCTGGCCCTCAGATGGGATTGTGATTGTTTCCATGGCTTTAACACACTGACTTCTATTATTGCTGTCGGATGCTCACCAGGACTTACAAAGGATGGAGCCATGCTCTTAATTGAAATTAGATGGTCCTTTTTGGGGGGTTGAAATGCAGAGAGCATCTTCCTTTCAACACCACACTCTCTTTCTAAACATTTAAGAAAGCTGGCTAACTTAAGACTGTCAGAAGAATCACTGCAAGTAACGAAGAGTTAAAGTATATAGAACTTCAGACTGACATGGAACTTGCATGCTGCACTAATGTTGAATGATAAGTGAATATGATAATGATGCTATCTGTGTCCAGCAAAAAGAATTTACAGTAATGGTGGCTGTGAAAATTTAAGCATATTTTGTGTAGAAGCTGTTCGGGAAAATGGATATGTTGATCATGTTTTATCATTCTTTCTTTTACAAACACCCAAGAAGCTGTTACTTACTTATGAGCAGAAAATAAGGAGGCCGTTGTCTCTGAAGGATTTAATGCTCTGAGCACTAATCCAAACTAGAGATAAATTAGTATTATGTGAAGAAGTCTGAACACTTAGGAAAGTATAATTTTAGTCAAACTATTTGCACACATAAACACATGGTATGTAAGATAGTTGCATGACTTATTTATCTTGGTTTTATACTGCTGCACATCCAAAATTAATTTTGCCATCAGAATTATTCTATCAGCTCACTAAGCATCAAGGAGTCTAACTTACTGATTTCACTAGTTTAAGCCAATTGTTATGGGGTAGAATGGCTGTGGAGCAGAGGGTGGGGCTAAGACTGGCAGGAGAAACTTCCAGAAAGAATTCCAGTGAGCTGTGCATACTGTGAGAGAGGATGTAAGCAGACCCAACAAGAACGGGGTGAGCAGTTTGCCTGCAAAGTCGACTACATTTAGGCCTAGCATGGTGGCAGCCACCTTAACCCTAGGACTTGGGAGACAGAGGCAGGCAGGTCTCTGTGGGTTCAAGGCCTACACTAGCCAGAAATACATGGCGAGACCCTGTTTCAGTTGTTTTTAGTGAAAGAATTTATTTTCCTGTGTTGAGATCCATCCTTATGTTGATGGCTTCTGCCCTAGAATACTTCCTAAGTTCCATGACTGTGGACTGAGTGCCCTATACTTTCTCTAGCAAAAGTGTCTTCCGAGCAAGTTCCAGTGTCTCATTTCCAGGTAGGATCCAAGAAGCACTTTTAGTCTCTTCAGCAGACATTCATACAGACCAGGCACTGAGCTGAGTATTGAGTCTTCACGATAACCGTGACTGATTAGAGAAGGTAAAAGACCACAGAAGATTTCATTTGCTAGAACCGCTTCCCTGGTAACGTCTGAACAAAACAAAAGTGGTCAGTGCGGGGACGGAAACCAAGTGCTTTGTGTTCTACAGGGGCGCAGCCTGTCCTGGAAGCACGTGTTTACTTCTGTGCTTTAGCTGGCTTTGCAGACTTGCCGTGCTATGGACACTTTAGCGGCCGCTCTCTTGCCTTTTTACAGGAACTGCTGAAGTTAAAAACGCTTCCAAGAATGTGCAGAATAACACGAAGCAGTGTGGACATCTGCTGTGCTTACATGTGAGACACGAGCTCATGTTTTCACCACATTTGTGCTTACGACGGTACTTTGAAAACCTCCATTCTAGAGAACGGAGACCTCTTTCTTCAAGTCTGGCAGAAAACCTTTTATAATCGAAATCGCTGTCAGTAAGGAAACAAGCCTTTAGTTTGTTTAACTGTATTCTGGAAAGATCATCAAGAAGCCATCGGTGTCACTCAACCTGAGGAGGTGAAAGCTTGGAGAACGTCCAGTTCAGCCTGGGCCCCGAGATGAGTTTTTTTTTCTTCCCCGCAAAAGTGTTTACATTTATCCACTGGTATTTAGACTAGTTAATGTGCTACACCAGATAAATCTGTTTCCTGAGTCCATCTTTCAGCTTGTTCTCCCCTCTCTGGAGCTGACAAATGGTTGGAGTTTGACACAGTTTATCAGTTGAGCCCCTGCTGGGGGCTGCCTGTCACTGGCTCAGCTTGCTCAGACTACTGCAGAGCAAGTGAGTTCTCCGCAATATTTTGTTCTCACTCGCTAATCTAAAGGAACAGAGACAGATTCGGGCGGCTGTGGGGTTTACCTCCCATAGTGCTTAGGACGGGCTCTTGATGATTTCCTAGCAGGGTTCCTGTAGAAATGCACCAAATGAGACACAATTTTTAATTATATGGAAAGAGCAAAATTAAAGCTGTTTGGTGACTGCTGCATATTTGAAGGGCACCGAAAGTGCCTTATTCTGCGAGCCCTGGAAACGTACTTTCTCTGAGCTAATTGCAGCCCTGAAACTTGCTCTTTTGTTGCTGGTTGACATTGGGAGGGGGGCGGAAGAGGGGTAAGGAAAGAAAGCACCTTCTCCCCATCCTGAAGAGGCTTCCCGTGAGCTCTCACTTCTTTCTCTTGTTTTCCTCAGCACATACCAACTGCACAGGATATTGAGTTTTATTGTGATATCTTTACATACACATATAACACATTCTGATGTTAACTTAACTCCCCTGCATGTTAATACAAAGTTGACATAGAGGCCAAACCTTGAGTAGGTCTGTAGGGGTCTCTGGCATTCAAAATGCTATTCTTCAGCAGAATTCTATCCTTTGGGGTGCTGGATGCAAGGAACCTTCCCTCTAGCCAGCTGCGATTAGTACAACCAGTGAGACAGCGCTATATTCAGAATCGCTGAGGCCGTGCACACTTGGCATCTAGCAGTGAACTAGCGCTGGGACCCTAAGTGTGCTTTGAGCCACTTGTTGAGCCTAATGCAAAGTGCAGTGTAATCGCTGACCAGCCCATTAGCATGATTGGCTGTTACCTATTAGTGTAATGTCTGGGGCCCTCAGAGTCACTGACTTGAATGTAGCCTCTGTCCTCTTCCTGCCACCCTTTACCGTCTTCTCCACATTTCAAGCCCCAGGGAAGAGGGACATAGTAGAAGAGGGAAGGGTCCAGATGGGAAGAAAAGAATGCTGGGAAGATCCTTTAGGAAATAGGTCAGGTACCCCAGAGATTAGACTAGCTTCCTTCATCCCTGAATACAAGTAGAATACAATTAGGAGGAATTAGACCTGCAACAAGTTGCTTGGATTTATCAGCTTTAATTGTCTTTTGTCAGGACCCAGCTCTCCTCCAGAGGATCCTCCTGGCAGTCTACACTCTTAATACTTTTAATGGCTCTCCATTGTGGGCTTAGCTCTCCTAAAAACAGTGTCTGCTCTTTGGAAAGCAGCTATTAGGAAGCCTCCCTTAAAACACCAAGCTGTTACTTTCTCTTTGGAGGATCCCATTCTTAGGTAATACAGTGTTGCCCCTTGGGCCCGCAGGTGCACCTTAAAGGGAAGGTTCCTATTGAACATTAATAGGTGGCTTGTTTCCCTGGTAGGCACTTTGGGGAAACAATGGGCTGTAGATGGAGACCGGATAAGTCCTGGTTGACGAAGGCTTCAGAATCTCCCACTATCTTTGTCAGGGCTGATGGATCAGAACCCCCTCACTATCTTCCTGTTAAAAGGGTTATCTGGCTTATTCATAGTCAACAGAAGGGAGATTTTTCAGAAGATAAGGTGTTTATTAGAGGAGGCCTATTATTGTAATAGCATTGTTTTCTCTTTCCTCTACCATCTCTCCACCTCTCAAGTGGAAAGGGACCAGTCACTTGCCTCCTAACTCCAGGTCCAACTTAAAAGGTTCTGCAATCTGATATGATGTTGGTTTGGGGGTTCTGCAAGTTATGGGTTTGCTTTCCTAGGCGGCAGCCATGTCTATGAGCTGGTGTCTCCCAGGGTCATGGCTGTAGGTGAGATCTAGTTACTGTAAGCAAAGCCAGGAGGCACACGCTTTTAAGCGGCTGGAAATCCGTCCTCAGTTTTCTGAGCAGGAAAGTGGGGTTTTGTTACGAATCTGGTCTTCAGCTCAGGTAAAGTACTAAACCCCATGGAGCAGAGTGTGACAGGAGCCAGCGATTCAAAGGTTTCATTATTACTCCTAGAATTCTCTTTATCTGCTTCTAACTCCCCTGGGAATGAATGCACACGCATGCGCACACACACAAAGTCTCTACCGTCTTTAATCTTCCCTCAGAAAGAATGAGAGGTATTCATCAACCCTTTCTGCCTCCATGACAGGTTAACTTGCTGTGTAGCTGAAGGTCACCTTTAATTTCTGAGACTCCTGCATCAAGACTCCCATGTGGAGATGGCAGGCACAGGGCACTTCATCTGCCTTTACGCAGGGCTAGGAATTGAACTCAGGGCTTTGTGCTTGCCACCTTTATCTTTCTGTGGGCCTTTCCTCTGGCTGAGAGGCTTCTCCCATTGAAAGAGAGAGGCAAACATTTGCCCCAGGGTCTCACTGAGGTGGAAGCTATTCTTCCTCCCTCAGAGGAGAGGAGACACAAGGAACCTGCCTTGGAGTGTGCACCTGCCCTGATGCCCCTCTCTCCTTCCAGGCCTCTGCTCTGCCTCCTGTTAGTGCCGGCTCATTCCTTTCCCACCAAATTCAGGCTTAGAAGACATTTTCTGGGTTCAGAAATGATTGCTTTTCCCACAGCCTTTTCAGGAATTAAGATCCCTCATGTCTGAATCACCATAATAAAAGCATGATTAGGAAGGCAATCAGATCTTGGAAACCCACAGCATTTTCCCCCACAGATGCCACGGAGATGAGGCGCACTGCTGGCATTATTTCTTAAGTTGGTGGATGTCCAAAGGAATGAATAACTTTAAAATATGTGAATAATTAGATAAAAACAAAACTGTAACTCTGATGACAAACCAAAAATATACTGAAGTGTCATGGTATGGACGGCTCTGGGAAGTCCTGACATGGCAGCCATCTCCAAGGTTTTTACAGGCCTTAGGAGAGCACTTATCTATGCTACATTCCTAGAGAGAGAAGAGAGTCTTACTTTAATTTACTTAATCTTTGTTTCCGTTCTTTAGGAAGTCAAAACACTGACATCATTCTAAAACATGCCACAGGCCCCTAGGATCACCATTCCGAAGTCTGGGCCCTGCCAGTGTTTGCTCCAGTTTGGGGAGGGAAAGCTGTGTCATGCAAAGGGAGCTGATGCTATTTTTAAATTGATTTAACACATCACTGAAACATACATACGCATATCACACCCATGACACACACTCCGCATCATAATACAGCATGTGTCATACATACATTCTCTCTCGCTCACACACATACTTGTTCTTCTTGTCCAGCTTTTTTTAAAAAAAAAAAAGAAGAAGAAAGAAAGAAAGAAAAAGAAAGGCAGCCAGAGAAGCCAAGCCCAGTGACTTGAGTTGAAAAGGCTGTTAGAGTTTAAAAACCAAATGCCCCTCCAGTTCTCATCCTGGCTTTGAGACATGTGGGAGGGCTTCAAAGCCACAGTGCCCCTCTCTTAGGCTCAGGCTTACAGTTGGTCCCCAAATGTTTACCAGCATGAAGATGCCTAACTTACAGGAAGTGGGAAATGGGTGTGGGGGTTGAGAGTGGGTGGGTGAGTAGGGAGTGGGGAAGAGGGTGGGGGGTGCTCTATTGATGTGGTTAGCCTGTCATTGACCTTGTTTGGTTAGAGCAGGAGTTGAATTAGAAAATGAAAACTCGTTTCATCTTGAGCATATTTCATCCCATTTTTTTTAACTTTCTTTAGGGAAAAAAACGTTTTTTTAACCCAAGTGGAGCCCTGTCTCCAGATTTGGTGCTCAATCTCCCTTCATGCTGCAATAGCTACAATAATCCTTTGCCCCATACAACCGTCTGGCCAACTAGTGATTCCCAACCCACCCAAGGCCGAGAGGGCAGGGACCTGGCCTAGGAGCTGAAACTGAATAAAAGTTGGCTTGTGATGATGCATCAGAAGAAAGACCAGGGTTTCTGAGACCAGAGCTTTGGGATTGCTTGCGATGTGCTACCATTTCGCCCACTCCTAATGAGTGAACTCTGCCTGGGAAAGGCCGATTAATAAAGGCAACTGCTGAGGGAGTTTGGGGTGTCCTAACCCTGGAGAAGACAATACAGTGACTGAAGATGGGCCCAGGGATTGTTTAGAGCAAACATTTTAACATGGAAGATTGCAGAGCGTGGCAGCCTCAGCTCTCTCTGCATTGTCCCCGTGCGAGCAACTCCCAGCCTTAGTCCACAGTCAGGATATCCCTGCTGTGGTGTCCAGGAGGGCTGGGTGACACTCACACCATCCCCTTTCTCACCTGCCTAGCAGTTCTGCACTGGACAACACCTAGGTCCTGTAATATGAACATGACTTTTCTGAATATGGATCTTGCTTCCTTTCCATTATCCTTTCTCCTTTTCTGGGCCCTTCATTTTAAGTTACATCATTTTCTGTCCTTAACCCCATAATCATTATCAAAAATTGGCCTAGAGCTATTTGTGTTTTTTTCCTCATCTCTTTGAAACAAGAAGTAAACACTACAAGGACATTGTATTCCAATATTGCATTCCAAAAATCTACTTTCCTGATAGTTCCACCTATGACTTTGTCCATCTCCGCTGAAACACCTGGAACTAATTTTAGGGTTGCCTGGCTAAGCCTCACACTGGTATTTGATGTTTGCGTCCTCCCTAGACTCAAGCCCATTTCACCACCTCAGAAGGTGAGTGCAGGCTGATATTAATTAACCGTGAGTTGATTCACTGGCATCTTCCAGTCATTAAAGCAAATATTTGGCCTAAAATAGCCCTGTTCCCACCCTGACTGCCACCCTTTGCCTATCCCTTTACGCCGCTGTCGCGGACTCACTGACAGTTGCACGTCTCCGTGGCCCAGGAGCATAGCTTATCCTGAAAGGGAAGTGAGAAAACCGTGTTAACTGATTGGCAGTGGAGACAGCTAGCAGCAGGCCAGCCCTCGGGATGACTACATTGTTTTTCTGTCCATCGTGGTGCTGACTCAGAATCAGTTAATAAACCCTCTGCAGAAGGCTGGATTTCTTTTGTTTAATTATCACTTGGACCTTTCTGAGAATTCCTAAGAATTGTTCATTCAGTTTTACACCAAGGGCACAAGAGCAAGCATACAGCCAGTTTCCTCTTGGTGCTAGCGCCCCCTCTGACAAAACATGCAATAACAGGTGGACCTATAGCCCAGGAGAGTGTGGGCTACTCTCCTGGGTGGGAATTTGATTGTTCTAAACTACACACAGATTGTAGAAGAATTTTTAGATGTACATACCATTTTCTGCGATCCAATCTTTTACTTCCCACCCCATCCCATCCGCCTCCCAAAAATTCTGGGAAAGTTTCTTGAAAGAAAATTTAAAGATAAACAGGCCTGTCTTTATGATTCAGTTGGGGTTTTGTTTTGCTGTGTTTCATTTCTTCCTGTAAACAAATACTCAAATGTCCACTTCATTGTATGACTAAGTTGGTATCATTAGGTTGGGTCTGGGTGTGTGAATGTGGGTGTGGATGTGGATGTGGGCGGGTGTGGATGTCTCGTGTGTTTAAAATACTAGAAAAGACACCGCAGCCTAAGGTTGAAGGATAGCTGATTTTAAAAAACAGAACAAAACAACAAAAAACCTGTGATGAGGTAAGCAGGAAAAGTGGAGGACTTGAATTTCCGTGATCTAAACAGCCATAGTGATGGGGTGCCAGCTATAAATGGGGCCTTTGCATCGTTGTTTCTCTGAATTAGAGGATTCCTTGCTGAAGGCACAAGACCACTGAAGGAAGTAGAGCATCTGGTTTGTTTTGTAATGAGAAGCAGGAATGCAAGGTCCACGCTCTTAATAATAAACAAACAGGACATTGTATGCCATCATCACAGGATGCCCTTCCTTCTCCGGAGGACTGACTGGGGCTGAGGCAGAAGCCACCCAGGCTCAGAACAAGCCCCACTAATTACTGCCTCCAACAGCTTTCCACTCACAGTGATCAGTTCAATATCCCCCCTTTTAACTGTGAGCCATTCATCCTCTGGGCTGTAGTACATCCCCAGAAGCCTGGCTGTGAATTTGGAGGTGAGCGGTAGGTACAACAAAACCAGTATACACGATCATAACTTTTTCCTGTTTCCCTATTTCCAAATGGTTGAAAGAAGGAAGTTAGGTCTACCCAAGCAGAATGTATTCAGTTAGCAGGAAAAATGAAATTCTACATGCTTAAATAGTAGAGGAGAAACGCCTTAGAATATTTATTTCATTGGCAACGACTCCAGGACTACCACAGCGTCCTTGTGTTGCATGTGAAACCAAAATACTCCAACTACGTCGGATCCTGTAATTGAGACACCAAGTTTAGGTGATTTGGGTTTTCTTCGGAGGAGGAGTCCCCCCCACCCCGCCCCCATTCTGCCGCGACAGGAAGCAGGCGATCTGGAGTACTTAGAATACAATCGCAGCGCAGCGTGAGTAAACGTGGAGGGCAAGCGCCTGCAAAGGGAAGTAAGAAGATTCCCAGTCCGTGTTGAAATCCACTTGCAAAGAGAGGAAGCTGCGGCGGCTC
>LOJH01002869.1:12782-25974 GCA_001685095.1 Ellobius talpinus
GTTTTTACAATCAAAGATTATGTTTAAATACAGCTACCTCCCTATCTCCACCTGAGCAAGAGGGGCCAGCTGCTGGTCATCCCACTGCCTCTCATTTGAGCTAAAGTTGGACAGATAACTATCCAGTTCAATCGCTGCCACTAGCCCTGGCCTGTGTTTCCAGGGTCTATTACCTCTGTATCTCTCTATACATCAGGGTGGAACCTGCCCCCTTTTCCTCCCCTGGGAAGTTTGTCTGTCTGTAGATAAATAAATCATATAAACAACCAAGCAGAAGAATTAACTGCCCTCTTAGAGACGTGGAGAAAGTTGTCGGCATATCTGACTACCCCCTTAAGAGAGTGTTTTCTTCCAGCTCTGGAAATACTATAACATTACAAAGTGGTTCAATACTGGCATCCTGTGGCCAGAGGTATTCATCAACGCTCTAGAAATCTCACATCTTTGGGCTAAGAGACTAGGAGCACCTCCTGGCTGTCTGTGCCAACTGGACTTGCACAAGTTTCTGAATGGTGTCTAGATACAACTTCTAGAAACAGCCCCGGAGAGGGGCATTTTGCTAGACCGACACTGTCAAATTTTCCCAAGGTTAATCCATTCATACATACTGAGGTTTAAAAAAAATCAAACAGCATAATATAAAAACTAGACAATTTACCAAGCAAACATGATATTAAACTCCTGAACAAACTGCTGGAAGCAAGGCTCTCCTGCCTCCTCGCTCACGTGGTGTTTCCTCTCTAACACCAAGTACATCTTTGGGGGAAGGGCCCAGTTCTGCTGTAGGAGGCTCTTGCTTCGTCTCTGTGTGTTTTGTTTTGGCCAAAGGCTACAAAAATACTTCCTACTGAAGCAATAAATACTATGAATTTTCTTTCTTTTACTACAAGAACGCTGCCTAAGAGGAAAATCAAACAGAATTACAGAGGACTGCTGTTTTTCCCTAGTCCCTTTCAAGGCATCTATAAAGATAAAGAGTTGTGATGATCATAATATAATAAGATGGCAGAGCATCCCAGAGAACCAAACCACCATCGTGGGTCTCCGCCACGACAGTTTGTTTCACAAAAGGCTCACACTAAATTCAGCAGTCTTGGATATGTTCAAAACATAGAGGCAGAAAAATAGCAAAACCTCCAAAATTACACGAGCACAGAAGGGCAACAACAAAAAAAAGATCATGTATGAAAATTCCTGATCTGAACTGACTGAGCAGCTTCAAGCACACCTGTGGTAGTGAGTTGGCTAGAACTGGCTGCGCAGGGAAGGACAGAAACCTTCTGGAGGGGATAAAATGCTTTTTTCACTCCAGGCTCCTCCCAAAGACTGTTGGCTCTTTCTTCTAGGCCTTGGGCAAGACATAAAGCTCTCAGTCTCAGGGATGACTCCCAACTCAGCCCTAAATGGTAGCAAGAAGCCAAGTGACACTAATCCCAATATTTTTTTTAATTTGGTTTTTTATGACAGGGTTTTTCTGTAGCTTTGGCTCCTGTCCTGGAACTAGCTCTTGTGGACCAGGCTGGCCTCGAACTCACAGAGATCCACCTGCCTCTGCCTCCTGAGTGCTGGGATTAAAAGTGTGCACCACCACCGTCCGGCTAATCCTAAATATTTTAACAAAATTTCTCCTCCCTTCAGAAGACCTATAGTCAGTGTCTCCAACAGAGAAAACCCTAACTAAATATGGGTTTGTTTGGAAGAATTAGGTGAGGGAGGACTGCATTTATAAGGTATTTTTTTTATCCCTAGTTCTGTGCCGTTCTCTGCATCCTGGCTACAGCTTTGCCTCATCAGGTACTCCCTGGTCCCTAAAAGCAATAGCCATCACCATCAGCGTGACATGAATCTTCTGGAGACATAACTCAGCATCTATATAGTAGGGACAATGGCTTCTACTCCTTCAAATGGTTGTCAGAACTGAAAGCGGTCACACGTGTGCAAGCACACTGACAACATAAAAGAAACCCAAGTTCTCATCCTCCTCATGGCTTGTGCTGTCACCAGAGCCCTCGGCAGCACCCTTTCCTAACAAGGTAGTAGTGTAGCCATGCTGCTTAAGACATTTGTAGGCTTCCACCTCACTCACCAAGAAATCGCACGCCATTGGTCAATTTAATGCTATGATAGTCACTCGGCTTTGTTCCACCCAGGAGAACAAGCATTATGTCACTAAGGGATTCCAAAGAGCAGTGAGGCCATTTGCAGCACCGGAAAAGACTCTGCCTAAAGAAGCTAGTGTCTAAAATGCCAGTGGCTACAACCACCCAAATGAAATGCCCAACTGGATGCAATGGGGCTGCACTCTAAATGCCCTTGGTGCCTCTCTCCTTATACTGCAATTAAAATGCAGTAACTTAATAACAATGGTACTGCACGTCATTTTAAACTTTAAGAGATGCGTATTGGATGTATGTACCTTTATGGGTTCTCTATAACAGTTTATTGCCAGATTCCAAGATGCTTAAAAGTCTTACCTGATATTTGTCTGAACCATTTGGGTTTCTTATCCCACACAATGAAGAGATAATATGCAGGGACTCCAGTCAGTGTGATGAGGAAGCCAATCCCAGTGCTAAAGGGGTCCGAGTAAAGGGAGAGAATGACCATGAAGAGGCAGATGAAGGAGAACAAGGCCGGGATGAACAGAGGCACCTGGAACACAGCCAAAAGAAAACAGCATCACCCAACTTCAAGAGACCAGGGGTGGAGGGTATCAGTCATGTGATCAGGCCATAGGCCTCCACTCATGTAAGCAACAAAATCTCTCCAAGCAGTACAGAGCCTGTATTAGGTGCAGTTTCTTAACTTTAACTCGTTTTTAGAATATCTGAACCAAGTCTAGGGCTAGTAGTTGATCTCTTAGGGCTAGTAGATGATCTCTTAGGGCTAGTAGATGATCTCTTAGGGCTAGTAGATGATCTCTTCAAACTCTTTCACTTGCAAAGGATCATTAGGATTTACGTTTTTCATCTGAAAAGACTGGTTACTTGGTAATCTTGATTAGAACTCACTTTCACACTGAGTCAAGAACGCCAGTGGCTTTGCTATGTGCTAACGCCTGTTAGTGAACATTGATTTCCTGTTGAGAGTCACACTCCCACCCGACGGGAATAAAGCAGGCCAACTCCTAGTCAACAGCTAATAAAGATACTGCTTTTATAACAAGAAACAAATCCTGATGGCATGACTGCAACATTAGCAGTGCTATTGTCTTAAAAGCAAATAAATNGCCCTCCCAAAGGGAAATGCTGGGCATGGTAAATGGCCGTCCCGGCGTCCCGCCTGGTGGCAAGCTCTTCCTTTGCTATTTCATGTTTCTTTAGAGCAGTCGTTCTCAACCTTCTTAGTGCTGCGGCCCTTTAAGACATTTCCTCAGGTTGTGGTGAACCCCCTCCAACATAAGATTATCTATAATTTTGCTAGCGCGATGAATCATGGTGTAAATATCTGTGTGTTCCAACAGTTTTAGGAGACCCATGTGAAAGGGTCATTCAACCTCCTAGTTCCCCAGGTTGAGAGCCATTGCTTTATCATGTTAATAAGATAATATAATATCTATAATGTGTTCCCAGGTTATAATTGATGACGTACGCTTTCTTTCCTTGCCCAGCTGTGTCAACAGTGGGCCATGAAGACAAATGAGGGTGTTCCATCCTCTGAACACACCAAGTCACGCATGAAAACCCAACACAAAAAGTATCTTTTAACACTATCTGTTCTCAACAGGTAAAATGTGTGACGAATTCACTGTCTCTTACTTAAAATATGGATATATATGCTTTCCCTAAGTAAAGCACATTAGAAAGCGCTCCCTGCAAGAGTTAAATATTTTACACTGCAGGACCCTGTCCTCCCAACCTCCCCATCATCAAGTTATGACAAAAGATGCCTAGGTATTAGGAGAGAGATTTATGCAAACCCATCAAGCTTGTCCAGGCTACCTTGAAAGGACGATGCATATCTGGGCGTTTGTATCGAAGATAAATCAACCCGGCCACTACCAGTCCCATAAAAAGCCACCTGGCAAAACTGAGGAAATTCAGAAGACTGTAGAGGTCTCCAGAGAAGAGCATTATCATCGTCAAAGGATGCTGGCGGTGGAGGAGGGGAGACAAGGTTAATGCAGCGAACTGAGAGAGAGCAGGCAATACCAAACAATAACACTGTCTCATTTTACAAGTGTCTTTCCAATGGCTTATTTTATAACAAGAAACCATCATCCTGACCGAAGCCTAGATTCCACACACCTCTTTTCTATATTCTCTTCTTAGGTTACAACTAAGCCTCTGTTGGGGCATGCGGCCATCACCCCGGTTGCAGCTGGAATTTTATGCAAATTTGCTGTTTTGTTACTTTGTCCATTCCTTTTCTTCACTGGGTTTTCTGTTGCTGTTCTGTGTTGCGTGCACGTGTGTCCATCTACATGTGTATAAATGCTGGGGTGTTTATAGATGCGTGTGGAGGCCAGGGGAGAAACTTAGCTGCTGTTCTCAGTCTGTCAGTTCTTCAGGTCACTTCTACCTTGTCTCTCATTGGCCTAGAACTGGCCAGGTAAGCTAGGCTGGCCGGCCAGTGAGCTCCAGGGATCTCCCTATCTCTACCTCCCCAGCACTGGGATTATGAACCCAAGCCACGATGCCAGCACTTTATAAATATGGTTCTGAGGGACTAAACTCAGGTCCTTATGCTTTCAAGACTAGCAGTGTACCAGGGTCACCCTACCCCAGACAGTGTGTTCCAAAAAAAAAAATTCAATCACTCAAAATCAATGGGGATTCAATTATTAGTAAGTGCCAATCATAAATATTAAATATGGGTCCACTAGAAACCTCAAAGGCTGCTCTGAGGTGATTTCTGAGATGCTCCTGGAGACCACACACAGGAAACAACCAGGATGGGGTGAATCTTTTGGCTCCTGAATGCAAAACATGGACCTCTTCTTGCTCCAGGTCAGCTCTCCTTGTGTGCTAACTGCATGTGACCCTCAAGGACAGGAAAGAATGGAGCCTACAGAACAGCAAGCAGCAGATCAGGCCTCTGCCACTGAGAAAGCCAAAGACGATGTGACTGATGGCAGAGGCTTCAAATGAAAGCCCTCTTCATGGAATAATAATACTTCCCGTTCCACAAGGGATGTTAGCTTCAAGATTCCTCACAGAGTGTGTGCGTGCTTTAAAAGGAAATTTCAAGGATGCGTTCTGAAATAAATTAAATGCATGGAGAAGAAAAAATGTTCAGTGCTTCCTAGGGCACTCTCAATAGCACATTTCAGTTGAGGGGAAGAACGGTACTAAAATAAAAATGACCAGAAAACGGCCAATGGGTATTTGAGGGCTCCTACACCTTTTACAGTCTTTTGTACCCCACTTTTCACAAAGACTGTTCCTGGCATAGAGAACTCCACAGCTTCAGTTTACATGTGGGTTTTCCTTTCTTCTCCATAAGGTTGGCTCTCGCAGGTCTTAGTTACAATTGGAGAATCATTTCACTGCTTAGTGCTTTATCTATGCTTTGGACGGTGTTGTGTGGGTTTCATTATGATTGGGGCCAGGAGGAGAGACAATGGGTAATGTTTGCACAGCCTGCTTTCAGTTGAACTCAGAGTCAGTAGTCGAAACTCTGTCCTTGTGGTTTTTCCTTTTCTCTCCTTTGAGATTCTCTGCCAAGCAAAGAAACCGCAGCACTTACTCCCCATTATACCTAACAAATGTTCTCAAAGGTGAAACAGAAACAGGGCAGGGCATACCCAGGGCATTCCATACACACCAGAAACATGGAGTCAAAGGAAGTCTGTTCTGACTCCGTCTTTTGCTAAACCTTTTGTGAGGGTGTGTGTGTGTATATATATACACACACACACATACACACACACACACACACTCACATATATATACTTGTTGGTGTGCATTACCAAAACAATAACAGCTGGCAGAGGAGTATGCTTGTGGGCGTGAATCATGGAAAGGATTTCCGGAAGGTGCCCTTCTCGAGACGCAACGTAAAATAACCTGGTGGGAGAAAAACATGGGTGGAGTTCACTATAGAATCAATCATTCGAATGGGAAAAATTCTGAAATCCCTAAAGCAACATGTGTGCATCTTTCTCACACTCAGCATGTTACCATTTCTTAGGTGGTCATTTAGCTGTGCTTTTCAGACAAAGGGCAGACTTCATCATAAGTCTCATGTCAAAACTTATGATATCTGGGACATATCTTATTATGCTTTGAGGAAAAGCAATAGCAACGTCTCACTGAGTGGAGCTTTACCTACACACGAAGAGCTTATAGCAAAGTCAACTCTATATTGCTAGCGTCGATCCAATCTAGCACACAAACATTAAACACACATGTGCATACATGTGGCATTCATATGACTTAAATTGTAACATAAGGAAATGAGATTTTCGTGCCATCAAACAAAGCAAAAGGGTTACAGATGGTGGGGTGGTTATTTCTGCTTTCTACTTTACTCTTTTTCGTAGCACCTTCAGGAAAACAAAAGACTTTATCGCCAGAAATAAAAGCTGTTATTAGACCCTGTAGACAGACTCTAAAACATGCTGCATGGCCTGCTCAGAGCGGGCTATGTGTAGACACGCAGCGCCCTCTACTGGAGAGAATCAAACATGCTGCACTAAAATCTACTACAAACTTGCATATCCCTTTAAAAACAACAGGGTCGGAGGCACTATTGCTTTTCTGTTTAAAAGTTATCCTTATCACATCCAATCTCTAAAACAGAAATGTGTTTCTGAAAATACATGAACCCGCTCACCTGGAGACAGCGAACACGCCACCGTTCATGGAGCCGAAGCAGGAGAGGGCAACAAAGATCGGAACTGCTAATGAGAAATTTCCCAGCAGCCGCTCAGAGAAGGTCTGGGGAAAGAGAGAACGAAGCAAATTAATGCTTTCCCAGAAAGTGGAATAAAATGAAACAATTTAGGCCAAACTTGCTCTTTGACTTTCTATTAGCTTGGTGCTATGTGAATGTTTTATAACCCTTCTTTTTGGTTAGGGTCAAACTGACTCCTCAGACAATCATCGGAAGCGGGTACCATGGCATTGCTTGTCTCAGACCTGTGAGCAAAGGTCTAAATAGTCACCTTCTCTCTCCCTTCAAAGCAATGATCCATTTACTGAATCTTTATCAACCATGATGTATATCGTCTCTGCCTCTGATCAGAAGAAGAGGCTCAATTCGGAAATTCTGCTTTTAGAGACAGAAATGGTTCGGTACACTACCTGCTCTTTAGCCCAGAAAGCCACTTTTGTATGATGGGGTACAGACATGCATTCACAAGAGTTACAGCTAGACGATAGGACAAGACAACAGACAAGCTGATCATTTATGTCCTACTACGAATGGGCCAGTCTACACTGTTCCTTCCCCCAGTACAGTCATACCACCTGAACCAGTTCATGGAGTTAACCCTCCCCCACCCTCGGAAGCTGCCATTTCCTTCCAGGGTTTCCTGTAAAAAGCTAGAACACGATTCCAATCCTGACAAGTGTTAGGAAATAGAGAAGGTAGACAAAGTTCTGAGATTTCCTCTAAGCTGCCCCATGTGCAGCCCTGCACATTTCTGTGAAGGATAAACTTTTTTTAATGTAGGATTATTTTTCCATTGTACTTGATGCAGCTGGGGCGATGCAATTAACAGATCCCATTTTGGTCTCCAAAATTTAGTGTTACCCTTTACCTAGAAAGGTGAGGCAACTGACCAGACGCCTGGAAACTTTATACATGGCACTCCCTGATAGCGTGCCCAGCAGGGGACAAAGCCCTTTTCATACAGTGAACACATAAGCTGGTTCAGTCAAACCGAGATGTTTATCCCGTGTGTGGCGTTGATAAGAAGCAATACTATTTTAAAAGGAATTGGCATTCATGGACGGGATGGTCACTTGACGTTTTTAAGTTTTTCACCCTACCTGTTTTTGATTTAATACGTGAATTCTTTCTTACAGGCTAAAATGTTTGAGCAAAATAAAAATCTGTGTTGCAGAAAAACAGTCACATGGCATGGTCTTTGGAAACAAGTGTGAGCCCGGTGTCAATTAAAGTAGGGAAATGCTTTAGAATTGTATGCTTGTATTTCTTAGGGATTTGCAACGCACACTGGCATCTTCAAGTTTTTCAGCAACATCTCTTTAACATTTAATTGCCTAGTTGTACTCAAATTTATGAATACCCCAACACTAATGTTCCAAGGTTATGCTGGAAATAAATAGACTTGGCCCTCCTCAAAGTTCTGGAATGATCCTTCGGAGAGAGGATTCAAGTCAACATTTGTAAAGTTTATAACCAGAAACCAGCAGAGTGGAGTGTACTTTTGCAAATCAAAACCTGCATTTATTTACATTCAGTAACTGTCCACCTGTCCTTAGAGCCATGCTGGGAAAGCAATTCCTCCTTCTAAGAAAGCCTTGGAGGCGTTTTTCAGCACCTATATGTGGAAATGTTTTCTAGGAGATTAATAAAAACAAAGCGAATCTATGGAAGAGCTTAGCTGTATCATATGATATATTGGTAAGTAAGGTGTGCTCAAAATTTTCAAAATATTAGCATTCAGGCTGGGAAAAGATTACTGTCTTCCAAAACCCGTTCTCCTGGAGGGAATAACTATAAAGGTCCATCAGCTCGTTAGCCTAAAGCCAAACTGGCATGATTTTAATGTGGACTTACCACCGCCACAGCATTGGATAGCAGCAACTCCTCAGCGCTGATGGTAGTAAAATAGGCCACGTTTGTTAGCACATAGCCGATTGTGATGATGGCCATGGAAATGCAGATTGCCAGGGGGATGTTTCTGAAATACACAAAGACATCACTTATGAATCATTATGTGTTCTCTGCTACCAAAGAATAGAGAAGACTAATTCCAGTAAAGGATGTCATAGTTTGGCCATGACTGAAGGCTCTGTCTGCACATGGAAGGACATTTTATCGGAACAAAGTGTCTTTGCAGTTTAATGAGATTCACGGAGGCAGGTATTTTGTATAACTCATCTATTATTGCATCCCCAAATACAAAGGTCAGTCTCTTTCCTTATTTCATGAATGTTATTGCCATGCTTCTACTAACCTCACAGTCACACAGAAGGCTTATTAAAGCGCAGGCCACTGATCCCATCCCTGTGTTTCTGATTCAATGGGATCAGCATCCTTCCTGTTTTCCTAAGCGATCCTGATGCTGCTCACTGGTGACCACATACCTTTCTGCTATTAATCCACTGTGCTGACAGCTTTTTAAGGGGAGCCCTCCAAAGCATCTCTCCTATTCAGTGTTTTCCTCTTGGGCAGCTTGTGGTGCAAACAAGCGAAGACTTCGCAAGCAGGGGAGTGGGCTGCATCTATCTTCATAACACGAAGGCAATAAGAATCTTGTATGGAAGAGAAGTGTTCACAATAACGACTCTGCATGGCCCTGCTGTGAGTTCAAAGGACTCTCAAGATCAGGAGCATCTAATAAAGCAGCCGTGCAGATAATCCCACGAAATTAGAGGTGACACGCTGTGAAGTACGGACGACCGGACAGTGCTGACACTGTGCGGCCTCAAGAAGTACCCGGCACAAATGCAATATTATGTCTTCATTTAATGCGGTGGGAAAGCCAGGAAGCCACTGACCCTCATAATTTGATTCCATGTTACCGATACACATTACTTGCTTAACATAATCGCCTCTTCAGACCCTTTCCAGTTCAAGCAACTTAAACCTTCAACTTCCTGCACAAAAGCTGGTCATTTTTTTTTCTCTAGCATTCGGCTATCAGCCCTCATACAGGCTTCCCCCTGCTGGGTGCCATTAATGAAGACCTCAACATTATTTCTTCCCGGATGAAAATGCAGTTTAGAGCCAGGAGGGGAAAGGCATAGCTGGCCTCACTGGCCAAGCTAGATGTGTTTAACAACCTGAGTCCCAGCTCATTATACTGAACAGCAATATTCCCTGTTGAGAACAGGCAAAACGAGCTAGTCAGTGCTTGCCATTCATTATGCTGCTTGCAGCCTGACACTCTCCCTGATCCCCAAAGCCTTCAGTCTTGACCTCTAAATCCTGGCATCCAAACATGAAAGGAGCAGATGTTCTCCCTTCCCCGGTGTGAAAAGGGTCCCACGGAATTGCCTCTGAGCACCGTGGCAGACCTCGCTAGATGTAATTGATAGACGCTAAATTTAAGTCAAAAGGAAAATAAAATAAAAATCACCAGGCCAATGAAAGACAAGGGAGTGAAGCAATTAAAGATGACTTCTGCTTCTCTGAAAGACTGGATGACGTTGCAAGGGGGTAAGCAGGAAGAGATGAGGTCTGTATTCCCCTTCTCAGCCATTCATTGACTTGTGTAGAACTTGGGTTCTTTCAACTGGTATATAGCTTCCCACCCGGAAGCTACATGCTTTGGGTAAAGGAAGATGGAGATACGGAGAGGGGAGAAACAGACCCTCCCTTCCTGCCAAACACATGATTGATTAAGAGAGTATATCAAGGTTCTAGCCATAAAAACTTGAGGTGGCATTGCTCAGTGCAGTAGGGTGACTAACTTGCAGAAGATAGGGAACTTGGTTACACCATATAATGCTGAAAACAACAGAAAAAACACATCTGAAACATGGGACTGTGGTCCTCCCAGCCAAGAACCGAGTTTCCTAGCCCTGTAACTCAAAGGCAGAACCTGCCTGGTCCCTTCTTGGTATGTCTCTCAGTGAGACATTCCATACCCATCTTATCAGAGGGCAGGCTTAGCTAACCCAGCCTTCTAGGTTAGCATTCCTTCTTTCTCAGTTTGCCACTAACAAACCTAACAGCAAGCAGTTCTGGCCATTGGGCTGCTACCAGCCCCACCATCTATGAAGCTTCTGCATATCTGCTTCATTTTATCCTTGGAAATTCCTGTAAGCTGCAAACAACAGTACTTTTTTATTTATAAAGAAATGGAATCTTTGAACTTTAAAAAACTATCCAAGGATGCCCAGCTGGTGAATGGAATTCAGGATTTGGCAGTACACATTGATTAACTTGAAATCAGGGCATTTTAACCCTGAGTGTGTACTCTCTCACACAAGTGCGGCTCCCTCAACTCTATTGATGTTCATGGAAATGAAACTGTAGAATATTAAGTGAGTTGGGGAAGTCTTGTCAAGGCTACATTTCTTATAAGTTCCAGTAAAAGGAGGAGGAGCATTCAGAGATTCTTGTCATGTTTCTGTAGGGCACAGATTGTAGTGTCGAGAGTGTTCTCAGACATCTTACCATTTTATGGAACAGATTTATTATTATTATTATTATTATTTAAAAGAAAAGATGTTCACTTGATGAATCTCCCCAGACATGTTTGTATACAAAAGAAAGAAAAGTCAACATGTTTGTCAAATAAGTTGTAATGTTGTTCTCAAATGTGCTGGTGCCAAATATGCTAGGTAGCTATTGGGAGGGGCGACCAACCCTAAAATAAGGGTCCAAACAGCGAGAAGGCAGGCTGTGCTATACAATAAGCCATGATTAGCTCTAATTAGCTCCAAGGAAACCATGGGAATTAGAGGCACTGTGGCTACAGAGCCACTAGCATTACTGAGCATCCTCAGGATCCATTCCACTTTGAAGGCAGGGAAGGAAGTGGGGCAGATTTTGTGGTTGCCTTGCCATAAACAGCATCAATTCACAAAGCCGACCAGCTGGTCTGATCAGGGCTGAGCGCCATGTAGTTAAGTCCTGGTTACAAGGATCAAAGCCTATGAACTGATAAAAGCTATGTGGTCAAGCCAGATTGATCTTTCAGACGCTTTAGATGCAGAGGGCAGATAATCACAGTTAGGGGCCGAAAAGGAAGGCCAGTGACACAGAAAATAAAAAAAATTAGAGGAAGGAGCGGAGAGGCCATGGGTATTTCAAAGCCTCTAAATTGCTGAGAGGTGGACACCCATCCCAAATGGCAACAAAAGCATTAGCTTCGTATTGAATGCAAATGGCACACACCTGTAAACCCTCCTCTTTCTCGAGTGTTTGAGCATGTTTGTGATGATGAACAAAACCCAAAGTTAATGAGAAGAGCTCCCTCATCCCCAAGAGCCTTCCATGATTATATGTGCTTTTTCTGATTAACGGGCAATGAGTGTGTGTATGATATTTTTATTAGCTGAAAATTGTCTTCAAAACTGTCATAGGTAGTTCTCCCACTTCTTCATTTAAATTGGCATCTCTAGCCACTCTGGCACACTCAGAATGAATATTTGATCCTTTCAAACTATTAAACTGGAAGTTGCCTGTTCAGGAGTTGCTTTTCAAAAAGTGATGGATGGATATCTGTCTTTGAAGAATCTGCATAGGCCCCACAAAGGTACTTGATACTGAAGAAGATGTACTGCATTTCAGACCATTGTGGAATGATACAGAAAACAAATATGTAAAACACACAATCATATTTTTAAGTGGTAGGTAGCTCCCATATTCTTTTAAGCAGAAAATCCAAGGCTGGCAGAGGTTCGTGATGTGGATCAAGGTCAGAGAAGCAGCGAGTGGAGAGCTGGAACTCAAACCTAGCCCTCCCAGTGCTTCAGAGTCCCGGAATGTCTGTTGCAATGGCATCCTGACTGTACAGCACCGGCTTTTATCTCAAGTTCAAGATCCACAGGGTCCTGGTGTGCCAACAGATGCACACTATGGTTTATGCAAGCATCCCATTATCAGGCCAATTGCTTCTCTACACATCTTGTGCCGTGTATATGTGACTATGAACCCAACAGTCACTGAAAGTGGAGAGTCTGTTAAGCATGTTATTATTAAGTACCAGAGATACGGTTTCTAGAATTTCAGTTGGGTCGTAAGGAGCTACTGCTCTAAACTCAGCTGGATCCTGTGATCCTTCAAGGAAACATCAAAGTGGAAAGGAGTTGTATTACTCAGGTGGCCAGAGTAATGCCTTAATTATTTGAATTTAGGATTGCCCAAGCTTGTTTCAGAACATGAACAAAATCTCCCAAGACTGTTGTGACCCAAGTCTGTTAATCTCCCCAGTCACCCTGAGGACCCAGAGCTCACTGACCCCTGTGTTAGCTTCTTGGTCACCATGATAACCTAGAACTCACTCCATAGGAATGTGCTCTTATGTTTGTGATAAGGGCTGGGACACAGTGTCAGACATTTAAATTATAAAAAAAAAAGAAAGAAAAGAAAGGAAGGAAGGAAG
>LOJH01002869.1:26042-40987 GCA_001685095.1 Ellobius talpinus
AAAGAAAGAAAGAAAGAAAGAAAGAAAGAAAGAAAGAAAGAAAGAAAAGGAAGCATACACACACACAAAAAAAACCCTATTCTCATATGCTCTGGAACCTTCTAAGTGGTTCTTGTTCCAACTTTCTACTTAGAAAGCATTAATATTTCAATGCATGTATTTGGCATTCAGGGAAAGAAAGAATCATGACAAAAAAGTCATGATCAAGAAGAGCAAAAGAAGGGCAAACTTCTTAATGTAAATAGCAAAAAAAGGTGAATGAATGAATGAATGAATGAAAACTAGAATTTTTCAAGGATTTTTAAAAGTCTGCTGGGAAACAAAGGATTTGCACTTATGTACTTAAAATGCAGCCATGCTTCATTGCAACATAAAGTATTTATAATTATATTAAGTACCGTCTAATCCTAACCATTTATTTTAGAGACATACTTGTTTCAGATTTTCTCTATAGTGACCCTGAAGGGACTTTGAAAGGTTTATATCTTTTTTTCCTACAGATTTGACCAAGAAATAATTCAAACATCATTACCTCTCTCTTTAGATTTACCATCTTGCTTTTTTGTAGAGTTATAAATTTTTTTGTTATCACTGCTATTGATTTTTTAAATTCTTCAAACTTTGGTTGTGCATGACAGACCAGATACCAATAAGCTTATTTCAAGGATAAGCTTCCCCCACATGTTTCATGCATGTGATTTTACTACTCATGTTTCCTTAGTTTTGTTCAAAGGAGCCCCTGGATGCTGGACTGTCCCATGTGGTCTTCAGGAGCCCCTGGATGTTGAACTGTCCCATGTGGCCATGTATTCACTCACACTTAACAAAGGGGCCAATTATAACTGTTACTGACAATTTTCCATGGTTGAGTTCATATGCATCTTCTTCTGTTTTTTTTTTCAGAGATTTTTTGCCTCATTGTCATTTAGGGTAGGTAGTGTTGCTATGTCTCTAGCTATTCATTAAGAGTGGGAATGAGATATTAAAATGTATAAAAGAACACATTGAGGAGATGTAGAAAGCAATGGAGGAGAAGGTGTTGTTTGACACTGAAAAAAATCATATTAAGATGAAGGAAATACCAGATGAACCTGTTTAAGGTTCTTAGAGGATTTGTGTTCACGCCTAATGACCGTTCTGGAGCATAGTTGAACATCCTGACACAATAAGCACATTGTAACCTGAGTGCACACAACGATGCTGCTGAGCTCAGTCCTATCTGTCCACCCCGACTTCCCATGGAACACAGAAAGACTATGGGCGGTTCTGCAGACATTCCAAATCCAGTACCGTTGTCTCATCTACGTCTCACCATTCTCTGTGTCCATGGATGAAGAGGTCCAGAAAGAGAAAGAGAAGACAGACAGACCTGCAAGGAGATGTGAGAAATTAGTAGAGACAGGGTGAGATTGGAGGCCACAAGAGGCTCTGGAGAAAACACATATATGGGAATGCATAAAGGGGAGCACAGAAAGACAGCAGAGAAAAGGTGCAAGAAAGGATCAAGTTTTCCCTCAAACTTCACAGGACAAATGAAGAGAAACACAAACTTATAACTCAGAAACACAGGGCAATACACAATCACAAACATAAATATAAGCATTTTATCCTGCAAACACTTTATTTTGTCCTACTCCCAGAATAAATTCATGACTAAATAAAATCATGCAGCAAAATGTAGCATGAGCATAAATTTTCATTTGCTTCCACTTTATACAATCTCAAAAACTTTGCATTGTGTACATCTCATTTTTTCTCATTTTCTGAAGATTTAGTGTGTGTCCCCTGGATACATTATAGTTATCTATGTTTATCATGAACAAACACAAGCATATTTTAGGTGAGTTCTAGTTTATAAAGACAAAACTGGCTGTAGATTAAATGCTGGCAATTAAATCATAGAATGAAATATCTTAATAGTAATAAATTAAATCCCACAGTGGTGGTTAGTTCTTACTTTTGTTATGACATGCACATAATATTTCTGTTAAAATTTCATTATTTTCCTCACGCACTGACCCAAAGTACACTGAGGTCTCATTGAACCACTTTTTACAGTGGTGTTCCTGAAGTTCAGATTCATGAACAAGTCGCATAACTACACACGAGTTTGTGTTCCTCTTTCAAAACTAGATGATTCCTGAGAATTAGCCACCCAGAAGACAGCCCAGTTACCGGGCCTCCTCATCTGTAGGAGGGAACGTGACTCATTCTTACTAACAGGATTTGGGTAGATGAGTGAGTTAGAAGCTAAGATGGCTACCTGCCCTAGCGCGGATCTGGTTTCTGTGTTCATCAATGCTCTGTCACTGTAGAGAACTCCTCCAGAGAATCAGTATCTGAAGAGATGAGCATCGTCTGACTCACTGTTTAGAGGTATCAGTGTATGATCACCTGACCCTGTTGCCTGAGACAGTGGCAAGGCCACACTACATGGCTGGAGTGTGTAACAGGACAAAACCTTTCCAATTGCGTCATGGCCAAAAAGCAAAACTGAGGCAAAAGAAGGAAACAAGGTCACAAAATCTCCTTCAAAGGTAAATCTTCATTGACCCAAAGACCTCCCAGGAGCCTATGTGTAGCAGGTTTTTCCCAGATAAAGAGTTCTGTCTTGAAGTGAACCTCCAGTAAGACTTTAAGGAGAGATGAAAATTCCATCCTTCAGGAAAGATCATTAAAACTCACAAAGAAAACAACTCGAAGCTTCAGGAAGTCCCTCCTTCTCCAAATATATTCAGTAAGGACTTCTAGGAGACAAGAGACCAGCCGAGCTGCCCGAAAGAGACACTCTCCAACTGTTGGCTGCCTGCAAATTCTGCAGTGTGCTCCAGGTTCCCAGCTTTTGTGAAAACCCTGAGTTAGAGTAGGCTTTTGGTGACACAGATGTCTTGAGTCATTTTTGCTCCTGTAAGTAACTGCTCACCCATATTTTTATAAGCAACCCCAGGGAGTTTATTGCCTCATCAAGTTGCACTCTGGTGCTATCCATACTTTAGTCTATTGTCAGCTCCCTACATTTGTTCAATTCTCCCCAGGAATAGTGTCACACAATAACGCCACATCTCTTAATGATTATATCACCTCCTAATATGTACCACACTTGGACCAATTCTTTACTTCCTGGCCCTCGGTGGGAGGCATTTATCCTGAAAACTGAAGCAAAACTCCTTCCTGAAGAAGCCATACCATGGGAGGAACTCTGAATTGCAGAACTAACATAAACCAAATCCTACCAGGGAACCAGACATACCCAAAATAGTATAATATTTAAGAAGTAACCTTTTGGTGGTTTAAAGCTATAGGCATTCTGTAGGTTGACTGTTAGTTCAAGAAGAATTAACCTAATAACCAAAGAATAAAGGACTTCCTTTGCATGAATCTACTTCTTTATATTTATAGATTTTAATTGGGGTTGATAGGATTGAAAACATGACTTCATTAAGTAGTATTATATAATATATTATTTAATTTACAAAAGATGAGCAATTGGCATAAGATTCTTAAAGGCTTAAATGACAACGTCAAATCAAAATAGGTATTTGTCTGAACCAACTAGAATAGAAAAAAAATGAATCATTATTCAAACTTCCCCAGAAACAGTAGATGCCTCTTATTATTTGCTATTTTGAAGCAACACAATAATCTTGAACTCCTGAAAATTCCTACCAGTCTAACAAAGAGAAAAACACAATTACCCAATTTTCCCCCAAGGATGAAAATTAAATAAACTCCAATGATGAAGGCACGGTGGTGTGCACTGAGTCTACCCACTATGGAACTGTGGATGCTAAATGCAAATTGACGTCAAAAATTCTCCAAGTTGTAAATGTACACTTAGTCGGAACTGCCAATCTTCTACACACACATAAGCTGTAAATGTACATTTAGTAGGAACTGCCAATATTCTATACACACATAAACTGACTTCTCATTAGACAATGAGAAATGGTACAGACAGGCACATAGCCATTCAAAATTCTGACAAACAAATTATTGCTCCCACCACCAAAGTTGCCTCCAATATCTAATGTCAGATCATTTTAATAACATCTTTTTAAATTTCATATCTGGTAGTCAAGTAGAAAACTGGTTTTCAAATTGGATCCCTAGGAATCAAATAGAAGGAAGACAGCGAACAAAATGATAGGATACTCTTGAATCACTTCAACCAGGTAAATCATATTTTGTTGCTTTTACGTAGCAGAATCCTCTTTAAATGAATGATGCATTACAGAATTCTAAGGTCATTTTACAATTTTGGCTCTAAAAAGTTCTTTTATGCCTTAGTTAACATTTGGGGTTCAACTGGGGTTTTCTCAAGTACACCTTAAAAATAAAAAAGTTTTAAAAAGTGTCCATATATGGATAACTACATAATTTGTATATAACTGACCCTGTAAAGTTGAAAATAATTTTAATACTATAATAATTGAGGAAAATGGTAAATAAAGTTAATCTTAGCAAAGAAAATATAAAGTAGATTAAGAAGCCAATAGTTATGGTCTGACTTTAGTCAAAGTGACAAACCCCACGTTGCAGGGCACATGACAAAGCAGTTTAGGAAAAGGTGGGAAAGAAAAAAAAATAGAGTTGATGGGCTAAGCACCCTGCCAGTTTGGAGAGATAATATGTCATTGTCGAGAAAGTGAGGATAGAGACGCCTGGCTAGAGCAGTTGACAGCTGCCTGAAAAGGTCACAGGGGCCCACAGAATGGCAACCCTGGTCAAGCCCTCCCTTTCCTCTTCTCAAGCTGTCTAGCTATCAAGATTCATGTTCCCACAGGAAGTGGAATGCTGTGATCTTTTACCTTTCAGCAAAAAGTAAAACCTTTTGAAAACTACACTTTCGTGCATTCCTCTTATATTTACTAATATCTTTTCTTAGACCACAGTTTCACAGGCAAACCTCTCTCTGAAGGGAAAATATTATCAAGGCAAGCACACTGTCTGCTGACTCAGTGACACGTGACCCAAGGGAAACAGAGGGGGTGCACAAAACTATTGATCCCTCATGTCCTTTCCCTTCCATAATTCCCTTTGTCTTCTTTCTCCCAACCCAGAACTAAAACTTTCCATATATACAATCCCAATGTAAAGAGTTTGGGGGAGGTTTAAATGTCACTCTCTGACTGACATTTATGCTAACTGGACTTCATGGGACCATTAGAAAGAAAGTCTCTACATTCCAGTCTGCGAGCTGGGCCTCACCCATGTGTCCATTACTAGGAGAAATACAGGAGTATTGGATTGATAGGGTCTAGAGGTCACTCCCTAGAATGTTCGTTTCTCCTCAATTTTTGACAAAAGAATCCCGGAGAATTCCCGGAAGCAGTGAGGTTCTTGCTCGTAGGCCAGAGCACCAGAGCAGTTTTGCCTCTCTTTCTTCTGTTTCTCAGAAGACAGAACAGGCACCAACTTTACAATCTCCTCTGTCTTCTAATGATGTGTTGCTGTCCTCTGCAGGAACACAGCACATCAGAGCACCTTCCATCATTTCTATCTAAATGTGCCAGCCTGACTAAAAGAAGAAAGATCACAGAAGATAATTTAGTAGATAAGTGAGTTGTCCACCCTCCTGATTCTACACAGACTGTCTGTGATCAAATCAGACCTCCATGGACCACACCACCATAAACATTCATGGGGGGCTTCATAAGTCATTGCATTTCATTACTTTGGCATTGTCAGAACTTAATTGTGTCCATCATTATCTGAATTTCAGGAGAATATGCACAGCAATACTATAAAGGAAGCTGCCAATTGGGTCTAGCAAGTTAACCAAGCTCATGGATCTGACCAACACTTGCCAAATATCTTCTATTTGTTAATTATTATAAGTAGAGTGCTAAAATACAAAATGTACAGATATTCTCTCATAGTGGAACCTAAACTTCAAAGAGAACCAGGGGAAGACTGCTCATTCTGGTTAATCTTAGATCAAAGTGTCCCCTCTTAAAGAACCTTTCCCTCATTTTCTAAATTAACCTCAGAACAGTGTTTTTAAGTCTTTCTTTATGTGTTAATATACAACAAATTCCACAAAGTAAATAAGTGTTCCCTAAGTATTCTAAAGCACCCTGAGGATTTCCTCCAAGTCTCTAATGAAAACATCTCTGAAGAGCATTTTTAGGACTGTTTGACCCTCTCAAGTAAAACTGATTTTTTACTTCTGTATCTGTGTGCTTGGAAGTGTGTGTACGTGTGTGTGTGTGTGTGTGTATACATGTGTGTAGAGACCAGAGGACAATATTGGGTGTAGTTTCACAGGTGTCTTCCACCTTTGTTTGATATGGAGTCTCTCTTAGCCTGGAACTTCTCCAAGTAGCCAGCCAACTAACTGTCTGGGGTCCACTTGTCTTTCACCATCTACAAGAGCAGGTTTCTATCCTGTTTTATTTTGTTTTGGGATTTGGGGATTTTTTTATGTTTGTTTAGTTGGTTGGTTGGTTGAATGGGTTGTTGTTTGTTTAGTTGGTTGGTTGGTTGAATGGGTTGTTATTGTTTGTTTGTTTAATTGGTTGTTTGTTTGATGGATGTGTTGTCTTTATTTGTTTGTTGGGATAACCTGACTGACACAAACTAGAGTTATATGAGAAGGTAAAGCTCAATTAAGAAACCATCTCTATTAAATTGCTTTTAGATAGACAAGACTATGTGCTGTGTAACAATCTTTGCACCCTGTAAATATGTATTGCTCTCATTATTAATAAAAAAACTGATTTGCCAATGGTTAGGCAGGATTGGGGGGGACAGAGCGCATGCTGGGAAGAAAAAGGGTAGAGTCAGAGGAGTGCTCATCCGGCAGCTAGATGA
The DNA here is from genome assembly GCA_001685095.1 of Ellobius talpinus. NCBI lineage: Eukaryota > Metazoa > Chordata > Mammalia > Rodentia > Cricetidae > Ellobius > Ellobius talpinus. Next base: position 32,856 of record LOJH01002869.1, read on the forward strand.
AAAGCAAGCAGGACGTGCAGGGGAGGTAAAAGTCACGAGCCTTGGGGCATCACATAGATTAATAGAAATGGGTTAAGTTGTAAGAGCTAGGTAGTGATAAGCCTGAGCTATCGGCCAAGTCATTTATAATTAATAGTAAGTCTCTGAATGGTTCTGAATGGTTATTTGGGCAGCAACTGATAGAACAGAGCTGATCACTGTCCCGACAAAAAAACTCCACCTATACCTGTGGAGCATTTTATTGACTGCTGAATGATGTGGGAGAGCCTAGACACTTGTGGGTGGTTCTACCACTAGTCATATGGTTTGGGGCTGTATAAGAAAGCAAGCTGAGCAAGCCATAAGGAGCAAGCCAATAAGCAGCATTCCCATGGCCTCTGCTTCCATTCTTGAATTCCTGCCCTGACTTTCCTCAATGACTGAGTGTGACCTGAGAGCTGTAAGATGAAATAAGCCCCTTTCTCCCCACGTTTCTTTTGGTCATATGTTCATCACAGCAATAGAAACCTAACAAGGACAGTCATTATGACCAACTCACACTCCATGGGTTCTAGGAATGAAATTTAGTTCTCACATTGGAAATCGAGTGCTTAAGGACTGAGTCATTTCTCCAACCCAAATATAACTTACCTTTATGGCACTTCTAGTCACTCATGGAAAGAGCTTTGGGGTTCTTTGGTTTCTGGTAATTTAAAAAGATATTCTGTGTGTATAGGTGTTCCACCCCCCATATATATCTGTGTACCATGTGCCTGCAGAGCCTAAGGAGGCCAGAAGAGGGTATTAGATCACCTGGGAACTGGAGTCACAAATGATTTTGAGTATCCCATGTAGGTAATGGAAATTTAACACAGGTTCTCTCTAAGAGTGACCAGTGCTCTTAACTGTTTAAGTAATCTCTCCAGTTCTGGTCTCTGTTAAATTTTAAACTTTTTATGTACTTTCTTTCTAGCACATTTCATATGAGAAAAAAAATCTTATTAAAACAGGAAGAGATAGTTACTGTTAGAGGCTAAACATAATTTTTTAAATCAATTAAAATAAAAACTAAGTTTTATGGTAGAAAGAAGACATAAAAGAGAGAAAATTTAGGTTACTTCAAACTACGCCATTCCTTTAATTCATACTCTTTTTTGTACAACTTTCATAACTGTGTGAGAAATCAGTAAAGCCACCAAAAGAAGATTCCAGAAAAGTACATGGAAGCACTGAGGGAGCTTTACCAGAGAAGGAAACGCTCATTCTGCCAAAGTGATGTGTGCATCCCAAATTATAAAATCTCTCAGAACACCTGATTTATGGACATGATAATGCTACGCCTAGCCAGGATCATTTTTAATAAAAAGGAGGAATCTCCTGGATTCATGCACCAGTCACACACAAACAATTCTCATTAAAACACAGACTGACTGGAAACCCAGGCTGAACCAGAAGAAGCACAAGGATATGTCACATCACTGCAAGGCTCCCCATCAAACCAGTGCATGACTGGATACACATCACAACCCTGCTTGCGTATGTTTAATCTTTTGCTGAAGTATAATTTAAATATAACAAGTACCCCAGAACCATCATGGGAAACAGGCTGGTGATGAAATAAGCCAATATTACCATAACCACTTTGTAAGAAAAGTAGTAAACATGTAAGAAAGCCAGAAAAATATGATTTCCATATTTTTTCAATAGATACATTCCTTCGAAAGAGAAGAAAGATGCCAAGAAGAAAAGAATGTGTTATTCCTTTATAATGTAGAGTGGAATCTATGTAATTGCTTAGGAAATATGCTTATTACTTTTCCAACATATGACCAAAGATTTGTTCTTATGATTATAAACCCAAAGGGTTGAGATGTATTTATACATACATTTTATACATACATAACAAACTTAACTAATATTTAATCCTCAATGGGCAAAAAAATGTTGGCAATTTCAAATATCATAAGCAATATTTCTCCATGATACCATTGGTACTTCTGTTAATATTTTGGCATGTTGTCTTGCAAAAAGTATCCTGAAAATAGAAAATCATATTTTAAAAGTGACATAATAGTGTTTTCAGGGGGTTAAGAAGGCCAAAAAAGATTAATGCCATCTACAGCTGCCTTCATTCATTAATTTTCTTTTAACCAGAGACAGCAAAAAGAAGCAAACTTAATAATTAAGCATGGCACATGGAGAAAGAAATGTATGCAGAAAATATCTGCCACATGAATTATACCATGGGGCATTATTTATTATAAGAGATAATGCCTTCAAGATAACTTGAAAAGGCCATGGACTTTAAATTTCAAAGCACTATTCATATTATTTCCATATATAGGAAAAGCTGAAGAGAAATTCCTCCATACACACAGAAGTTGTACTCAGTAAGGGTTTGTTTAGAGTAATAGAGTAATAATTGAAGCAGCTTTTCTCTCCAAAGTAGAAAGAGATTTAGAAATTTTTAATAAGAAAATTGTATAGTAATTGGCTGCTATATCAATAGAATGATAAATGAAGTAGAATAAATTACCTGAAAATATCTTAGTATAGAACATAAAATTTAATGTGTATTATCATATCATGACAATTGTCATAATTTATGAGCTTCATAAACTTAGGGGTATTATCACTTTATGGGTGTGTGTATGTGTGTGTATGCTCTATATTTTCACCAAAAATTATATGTGTGTGAGAGATTTAAATGTTCTATATAAAAAAGGCTATGACTACAAAAGCAATATACATAAATGAAAATGCTTATTATATTTAAATACAAAGGCAAAAGTTCGGCAAGCTGGCATCTCAAACAAACAAACAAAACAAGAGTGACCTGAGGGAAAAATGACTGTACCACGAGACTGTGTGCCCAGGCCCTAGAACCTCAGAGGAAGAACAGTGGAATCAACAACAGAAGGTAGTGATGCCCGGTGCTGGTAACAGGGGAGCAATGACTCTTCTTCAAAAGGCAACACAAACAGTGACCTTTCAATGCTCAGTGCACACTAAAAAGTAGACACGACCTGGTATTCAATCCTAAGGAAATAATTGGATATATAGACATACAGGAAGTCTACAACCTAGCATCATTGAATCAAGGAAAAATTGAAATGTTTTCAACATCCAACAAGAGAGAAACTAGCGATGCACTGTCCAGCATTAAAATGGTGTTCACTGAGAATTAAGGATATTGAAACCAAATTGAATAGTGTGAGATGAAAAACCCAGGGCAGATCTGTAGCCACATAAGGAGAAAAAGTTGAGTCTGAGACACAGCAAGGCTATGAGGTAAGGCTGGGAATGGGGCATTGATGAGGTAGACAATAAATAAGCAAAACATAAATAGCAAAATGCCCAAGATGTAAAGAGAAATACATATGTATCTTTAGCCTAAGCCAAACAATCCAGTACATATGAATACACACACACAGGGATAGGGAAACTGAGGGCCAAAATTATCCAAGTGAGTACTACTTTGATTCACAGACTACTAGTGGCTAAACATTTCTCTTTCATGATTTGTTGAAATGTTCAAATTTGGCCGTCTATTACTTTAAAGAGAAAGAGTGCACATTACCATATTGGAAATCCAATGAAAATCATTTCCATTGCTATTGAAAATGTTACTTTCACTCTTCTAGTCGAGTATAAAATATATGGAAAATTGTTCATCTTCTGACTAAATGGACTATTAAATGCCAAGTGCTATTTTTTGAGTCCCAGCTACGTTAAAGTGAGATAAATAGTATGTGCTTATTAGGAGAATTCAGAAACAAGATGATTGGGGGATTTGGGTGTTTAAGAGTCTCTGTTCAGAAGGGCAGAGTGGGCAGGCAGAATTTAGAGTCCTGGAAATTCCACCCATTTGTCTCTATAGAGATGGCAATAATAAGAGCTTCACTTGACACCATGTTTAGAGAACAGGGAGTCTAGCTACTCTGCTTAGTCATAGATTTGTGTCATCAACCTGAGGGTTAGAAAGCACCTAGACACCCTGAGTGGAGATGGCTCCATGCGGACTTGCAGCTCAGCTTGTGGTTTAGTACGTAGAGGAAAGCCCCATGACTCAGAACATCCCTGAGTTCAGGGCATACTTGCTTTCTCCTAACACTGTCTCTTGGTCATCTTCCTGATGAGAGGGTACTGCATCAGGAGGATCAAGTAAATCAACGCTTGCAGACATTCCGGACATGTTTAACCTTGCCTGCCTAAAGCCCTACACAGCTATAAAACACCATCTCAGATTTCTGACCGCCACTCACCATCCAACTCATTATTGGTTTTTGACATTTTCAGACAGACAACAAAAGTCAACTGTGTCTTCTGTATCACTTTCTCTGTTTCTTCCCCCAGTACAAAATACAGAAAGTGGGAGATTGATTGTTTGATGGTATCAATAACAGAAAAATTAAATACAGTTGTTCAGAGATACCAAGTATCTAAGAGCCAGTGTACATGTGAAGATACCAGAGATAAAAGCAGCTATTCCTTTATAATATTCTGAAACTTCAGCATCTTCTCTTCATAATATTTCCTTTTTAATTTTAGAATCTCATGATCTTTGCTGAATGAACTGGAATCGATTACTTACTTCTTCTAATCTAGAAACCACATCCATTTTCTACTTGCAGAATAATTTTAGAAATCTGCATTTCACTGTTTTAAGAGCAGTTTTATTAAATGCCACACAGGACGTGTATAATGGTGACATTTTCCTACCAACTAATTTCAAGGCTAAAATCTTGCCACAGTCACATTATAGACCTGTGTGTTTTATTTTATCAAGTCAAATTTATCGTGGTTGAACCACGACAAGAGGCTATTCCATAAACTAAGGCATGCAGGGCCTGCCAATGGAAGATAATGCAAAGGCATATAAAGGAAGATAAATAAGAATAGAACTGTTAGTGCAGGGTGATAATATGAAAAATTGAGACATTACTGTTTGTTCCAGAGAGAACGGGGATAGATTATCAGCAGAATCGGAAGGAGAAGTGGGATCATGAAAAACCAACAGAGCTGTCACTTTGGAAAGGCAGAACCTGGGACACCTACAAAAGCCCAGTGATATACAGATATCACAAGCCTTAAAAAAGCCACTTCACTTACAGCATCATGCATTCCAATCTGCCCCCTTCATTTTGTAGAAGATACATCAGTTAAGTTACAACTCTTCATATATAAATGCGTATTTGAATGCTGTGCTTTAAAGTTAAACTCATAAACAACTTTCCAAATGGTATAGTGTGACCTCTGCAAAATATGAAGGTATTTGATTATAGCATTCACAACTAACATATACCAAGGCTGAGGGCTGGTAGGCCTTTCCCATGAGTAGAACTATCTACTCTACTTCTATAAAGAAAGAGAGAATGAATATAAGAAAAAGAAAGAAAGTACAACACTCCAGCAAAAAGCCAACAAACTCAAAAAGCCATAAGCCTATTTCCTTAGAAAGCCAAGTACAAAAATATTCTAGGATTTTGTAAAAGAGCCTCCAAATCAAAGATTGCAAATGATTAACTGAAAATGAGATAAACTCTGCTTCCTAGAGAGTGGTGTTTCCAACAAGGGCAGCATTTACCTTAAGATAATGAGCAAATTGAACACTAAGTTAAGGCAAAGAAAAAGAAAGAAAGAAATGACTCACTCATACACAAACCCTGACCTAGTAATTCCTGAGGGTTGCAAATAGCTAATAGCATCATGTTGTTAAGAAAAATAAAACTCAAGCCTGGTGGGTAGTGTATACCTTTAGCCCTAGCATTTGGAAGGCAGAGGCAAGTGGATCTCTGTGAGTTTGAGGACAGCCAGGTTTACAAAGTGAGTTCCAGGACATCTGGGACTGCATAATAGGAGACCTTATCTCAAAGCACAAAATTAAAAAAAAAGAAAGAACAAAAAAAAAGAAAAATTGGATAGTCTATCATGAAATAAGTATCCACTGTAAGGATGGCACTGTCAAACGTACAGATATATTATCCTCAGTTCCCACAACTATTTGGTGAGGGTCAGAGCACACACACAACAGGTTAATCGCTGTAAAAAGCAAGATTGTAACTATTTCTGAAAATTATGACAAAGGGCTCTCCCCTCCTATTATGCTAACTGGTGTAAATAAATAATGAGACCTAACTGTGTTATTGAAAACATCGTCAGAAGTGCAAGTTACTTCTTCAAAGATCCATTCCTACTTGGATTTATGTTTTTAAGAGATTCAATAAAGCTCACAGAAACTTAAAATCTTCTAGACCACCAGGGTTTACCAGAAACTGTTTGTCTCCTGTAAGCACATATGATAAAATAAACAGAATCAGGGATTCCTCACCAGAAAGCATTATCGATGTCCTCACAAGTGATTCCTCCTGGCACACTCCTGTCCTAAGGTAGCCTCACTGAGTTAGATTCCTGAATACGGCCCTCCATCTGTCTAATAGACTAGTTCATTTCCCCATTCACCCACCTATGCCTCCAACCATCTTCTGAAGCTAACTCTGGCCACAGCGGTATGGTTTCTTCTATCTCACCTCTTGGTGTGATCCCCATGATGATCTGCCCTCCTTCCCACACTTGGCATTTTGTGCCATCTACACAGGGTATGCATGCTAGAGTTAAAAGGACAGGCACAGTCAGCTACCAAGCCAGAAGAGGGCATAGGATACCATGGAGCTGGAGATGTATGTGATTGTGATTCACTTGACATGGGTGCTGGGAGCTGAACTTGGATCCTATGATCCAAGCACTCTTAACCACTGAACCATCTTTCCAGCCTTAGGGTTTCATCTATCTCACTAAATTGTGATACCTCCCTATTTCCAATAGCACAAGCCATCAGCATGACTACTGACTTCTCTATACTCGCACATCTAAAAGTAGAACTAGAATATCATAGAACTCAAAGCAACTTAGACGTGAGCATGTCCCATTTCCCCAACCATAATATTTAAATAATGTCACCAAACAAGAGTCCTTTACATTTATAATTTGAACATTTCCATGGCTAACCAAAGTCTCTTGTTTGGATACTTTTGAGTTATAAATTTTCTTTACAAATGAACTATCTTCTGTTTTCTCTTTGCCCTTCCAGTGGCAGAGAAAATAGAAGGATGACCCTTTCTCTCTAAATAAAGAAGCATCCTCAGCCCTGTATTTGTGAAGAACACACATAGACACAGTGCTGATTCATCTTGTTGTCTAAGTAGGTGATGCTCTTTATTTTAGGGCAGAGATAAAGTGGCGATTATGTTGCTCTGCCACCTTCAATGTCACTCTGTCTCACATAGCAATGGGACAAGTATAAAAGGCAATTATCAATGATGCTGTTTTATTACAATCGAACATGCAAAAGAAGGTTGAAGAATGTCCCATCATTGCAACTCCATTTAAACTCTGGTGTCACAGAAGAAAACCCTCTGAACTTGCCATTGAGTTAGTATTTTTCAGGCACTAATTCCCATTGCCCCCAAAGACTTTCTTGCCTGCCAGTCTCATTGGCTGCTAGATAAGGTCCCAAAGCCTCACGGTGGAAAGCTAACGCTTACCGCAGTCCAACACCCACACTCCTATGCAGAGTGTCTTACACATTATTCTCTGAAGCCAGTCACTCTTCTATAGTCTTGTGCATGCCAGTCACTGCCTCAGACACCTCCATTTCTCTGTTCTCCTTTTCACTTCCTGTTTTTCAGCAAAGATGCCTATTTAATTAGCACCAATGGACAAGGATGACTTCTGCCTTTCTTCCCCCCAAAGATTTGCAGTGTGTTAGAAAGACTCTGAGCTCTGGAGCTAGAAAAATGTGGATTACTACCCTAATCTTCTCACTGGCCAACTGCATGACCATAAGAATGCATACCACTCTTTGAGCTCCAGCTTTCTTCCCTGCACAGTTCACATACCAAGCTATGAAAAAAAATCATCTGAGTTACAAACCCTGCAACCTATCTATAAGCCAGATTAAAATGCTGTTTGTATATTTAATAAAGAACTAATTTTTAAGCTACGTATGGTAGCACACACCTCTTATCCCTAAACTTGAAAGGTGGAGGCAGGAGTATTGCCCTGAATTCAAGCCCAACCTGGGCTACCAAGAGAATGTAAGACCAGCCTGGATGATATAATGAAACCTGTCTCAAAAAACATATATATATATA
>LOJH01002870.1:10276-40985 GCA_001685095.1 Ellobius talpinus
CCGGAGCGTGACAGGCGGGCAGGAGGAGTCGTGTGCGGTCGGAGGGCGGGGGGCAGTACTGAAGACCAATGAAGAAGAGGGAGCGGGGCTAAAGGCGGGTCCGGGAGAGAATAGCGATGCCCCGGGGGCGGGGCCATCACGGGAGTCACTAACTCACGACACCGCCGAACCAGGATTAAGGAAGCACGGAGCCCGCGGACAGGAAAGGGTGAACCATAGAAGGGCGGGGCGTGAGGGCCGCCCCTCTCGGACCGTCCAATCCGCGGGCTCGTACCAGCTGCAGCTTCTTGCCGAGGCTGCGATGATCGCAACGTCTCTATAGGTCGCCGCAGGCCGTCTTCCGGTAGGGGTAGGCGTGTCGGGAGGGCGGGTCCCCGCGCCGTGGCGGGAAAGCCGCGGCCAAGGCTGGACCTCTGAGACACGGAGGGACGGAAACAGATCCGAAGCGTGATCTCTTCACCATGGACGCCGCCGAGGTGGAGTTTTTGGCCGAGAAGGAACTGGTGACCATCATCCCGAACTTCAGCCTGGACAAGATCTACCTGATTGGGGTGAGGCGGGCGGGACGGGGCTGCGGCCTCGGGGTCATGGACAGGTCACCGCTCCTTTCCACCTGGGGTCTGCCTTGTCCTTGCAGGGGGACCTGGGGCCCTTCAACCCCGGCTTACCGGTGGAAGTACCCCTGTGGCTGGCCATTAACCTGAAACAGAGACAGAAGTGCCGTCTGCTACCTCCAGAGTGGATGGATGTAGGTGAGCTTCCCTGGGGCCCGTGTGGGCTTGTACCTGGATCTGCCTCCTTTCTTGGTCCCGGGTTCCCCGACAGCCGACATCAGTTGGTGTTCCAGTGGCTCGTTGATGTATAGTGTTGTGATACTTACTAGTTCCTATTTGGATTTTAGATAGTTACCTAGCCTTAAAATCAAAGATGTGGGGCCGACGAGATGGCCCAATGGGTAAGGGCACTTGCAGCAAAGCCTGAGAACCTGAGTTCAATCCCCAAAATCCACCGTGGGAGGAGAAAACCGGGTCCCACTGTTTTTCTTTGACTTTACTATGTGCTCGACTGCACACAATGATAATAACTTTTAGTTTAAATCTGGAGCAGAGATTCAACTTTAAACAAGCATTTTAAATTTTTCCTAGTGTTTTTTTGTTTTTTTGAAAGAGTTTCTCTGTGTAGCCTTGATATCCTAGAACTCACTGACCAGGCTGGCTTCAAACTCAGAGATCAGACAAATTTTGTTTTAATTGTCAGCATGCTAGGAAATTTTGTTACAAAGACTGTGAAAATGTGCCGTTAGTTTTGTCAAATCGACACAGACTCAAGTCACCTGGGAAGATGGACCCTTCACGGAGAAATTACCTCCATCTGACCGGCCTGTGAGCATGACTGTGGGTGTTTCCTTGGTTAATGACTGACACAGCAGGGCCCAGCCCACTATTGGTATGGTCACCCTTAGACAGGTGGTGCTGAGTTGTATAAGAAGACAGGAAAGCCAGTAAGCAGCCTTCCTCCATGGCTCCTGTTTCTGTTCTTGCTTGAGTTCCTGCCCTCACTTTTATCAGTGATGGACTGTCATCTGGCCAAATAAACCCTTTCCTCCCCAGCTTGATTAATAGTGTTTATCATAGCACAGCAAAGCAAATTAGAACCGTCACCCTACAATGGGTTATTATTTGGCCACCTAAAGGAATGGGCTTCTGATACATGCTTCAAGGTGGATGAACCTGGAAAATAGGATGTTGAATAAAAATGCCAGGCACAGCAGACTACAGATTGTATGATTCTGTTTATGTAGACAGTCAGAAATAGAACCACAGGCACAGAATAGTGACTGCTTAGGTAATGGGGGCTTGGGAAGTGATGGAGTTATGTTTTTTTGGGGGGGAGTTGATAATATGAGATTAAATTGATGGTTGCACAACTCTTTATTAAAAGCCCTTTGTACAGTTTGATTCAGAAGTAGAATGGTAGATTAAAGATGTCTCTGAAGATGTTAGAAAAAAATGAAAGACGACATTCATGAGCCTTTGCAGTCTTTTTTGGTCTTGTTTTTTGGCGGGAGAGAGGTTGTGTATCACGTGTTGAAAATATCCCCCCGCCCCCCTCCGTGAGCTTGACTGGAGGCACCTGAGAAGACCTAGGAAAAAAAGCTTAGTCACGGTCAATTTTGTTGTCAGTTCGACAGACACACCTGGAAACAAGCAGCCTCAATTGAGACATCACCTCCATTAGATTGGCCTGTGGGCATGTGTGTTGGGCAATGTCTTGATGCATGCCGAGGGTCCAGTCCACGGTGGGCCGTGCCACCTCTAGACAGGTGGTCCTGGGCTGTGTAAGCAAGCAAACTGAGCCAGCCAACGAACAGTTTCCCCTTGTGGTTCCGTTTGAGTCCCTACCCTGACTTCCCTCCCTGGTGGACTTTGATCAGTGAGCCAAATAAATCTTTTCATCCCCAGTTTGTTTTTGGTCATGGTGTTCATCGTGGCAAAGGAAAGCAAATGTGGGCAGCCTGTTTAAGCCAGTCACTCTCAGTTAGAGAGCTGTGCTTGAACTTGGGCCTCTTGTTCCCCGTGTAAAGGAGTGGATGGATGACTCATAGTAGTCCTGAAACTGGAGACCCCAGTTCCTGTGCCTCGAGGGGCATCGTTAGCCCCTCGGTGCCTGAATCCATTAGAGACCCATCACTGGTTTCAGCTGGCCCAGGCCCAAAGTCAGAGGTGGGCAGAGTTCTGTGCTTTTGCTGTCCAGGTGTGGGGCAATCAGATGGTGCTGGTGCGGGTAGCCTGTGCAGGAGGCCTATCTGCTCTGGGACTTCACGTCCATAGAACTATGTCACGATGTCACGTGCCATGCTTCTCTGACTTCTCTTGTGGGTGTGTGGTTTGCAGTTGGCCCCGTGGCCGCGTGGGTCATCACCTTGTCTGCTGCCTAGCTCTCTCTTGTGTGAGTACTCTATGCATCTGCTCGCCCGGTCTGCGGGTGGGCATTTGGGTTACTTGCCATTTATAAATATTTATATCTTATATGTGTGGGTCATGTGTGCTACATGCATGCAGTGCCTTTAGAGGCCACAGGAGTTTATCTGATCCCCTGGAAGTGGGGTTAAGAGCTGCTGCATGAGTGCTGGGATCCGGATCCAGGTCCTCTGGAAGAGCAGCAGGTGCTCTTAATAGCTGAGCCATCTCTCCGGCCCGTTTCCCAGTTTTAAAAGTCATCATTGTGTTTGTGTGTCAGCACGTGTGCCGTGGCACACCTGTGAGCAGAGGCCAACTTGAGTCAGTTGTGCCCTTTCTCCGTGTCCACCTTCATCAGGTTTGCGACAGGCACCTTTATCTACTGAGCCATCTCGCCAGTCTCCAGGTCATTCCCATCTTTTACTATTTTGAATGAGACTGTTGGAATTTTCTTGTCTGAGTATTTCAGTAGAAAGGTGTTGCTCTTTGACTTGTTGAGACAGGGTCTCATGTAGCCCAGGCTGCTCCCTCCTTTCTGTGTAGTTGAGAATGGGTCCCTGCCTCCCGTGTTGCTGGGTTACAGGTGTCTGCTCTGCTGCACGCTTGTTTTGCTTAGGCAGACAGATACCACCTGTTGGGGACTTGGGCCACAGGACAGATGATCTGAAATGATAAGAAGCAGCCAGCCAGTCCTGCTGAGTGTTACAACTTTAGGATCCCAGGGAAATTAGATGAGATCACATTGTCCCACAACCTGGCCAGCGAGTTGGCATCGCCAGTCTTTCTGAGTGGTGAAGACACTGTACAGATGTGTTTGTTATCTGGCTCAAGGGTAGAAAGAACACTGATCCCGGGCAGTGGGTCCAGTCCAGTGGAGGACTGCCTGCCTGGCTTGCGTGAGGTACGCAGGAAAAATCGTGTCACTGCTTTTGTGGCGGTGTGGTGAGGCTGCTTGCAGCTGGCTTGGGTGCTTTCAAGGGAGCAGTAGCAGGCTTTGCTGAGGTCTGTGTGGAGGATGGAAGGGAAGAACTGGTGCTAAGGCATGCCCGGCTGCGGCTTGAGGCTCAGCTCTGCTTAGAGGGAATCACTATTTTCTGAGGTTGGCAGAACACAGGGCAGCGAGAGGGCCCAGGGTATCTTGTAGTCTGAGCCCACATTTTTAGGGGTGCTGGATAGCTGTCCAGGTGGAAGTCCTTCATGTGAACAGTGAGACATAGAGGCAGGAGTTGGGGAAGTCCTCCAGGTGTTTCGGGTCACCACTTGGGCAGAATGAGATGGCTGGAGTATGAGCTTGGGGTGTGGCAAGGACTCACCTGTGGAGCTCTGGACTCCAGCACTGAGAGGTCATAGGTCATTGGCTACAGACACGAGTAGAGGAGTAGAGGGCAGATAGATCAGAAGAAGGTTCAGGGGTAGTGGTGACATCAGACTCTGTTCTTCCCGAGCAGTGCTTGCAAGGCGTCTTGTCTAAGATAGGAATATCACACCGTTTGTATGCAGTGTAGTTGCTTACCTGCCACGTAGGTAGTACCAGCACCTGGGCAAATTGTAAGATTACAAGTGTTTTTTTAACAGATGGTAGTGGCGCACGCTTGTAATAGTACTTGGGAGGCAGAGGCAGGTGAATCTCTGTGAGTTCAAGGCCAGCCTGGTCTATAGAGCGAGTTCCAGGACAGTTAGGACTGTTGCACAGGGAAACCTTGCCTTGAAAAAAATAAAAATAAAAAAGTTTTCTTGACTGGAGAGATGGCTCAGTGATTAAGAATATTAGCTGCTCTTCCAGAGAACCTGAGTTCAATTCCCAGCAACCACATGATGACTCACAACCATCTATAATGGGACCTGATGCTCTCTTCTGGCGTGCAGGCATACACACAGACAGAACACTCATATACATAAATAAATAAAAGAAAGCAAACTCTTTTTCAGCCAGGAGTAGTGGTGCATGCCCTTAATCCCAGAACTCTGGAGGCAGAAGCAGATGGATTTCTGAGTTCAAGGCCAGCCTCATCTACAGAGCAAATGCCAGGACAGCCAGGGCTACACAGAGAAATGCTGTCTTGAGAAACAAAAGAACATGTCTTCTCTTTGTTATGGTGTTGGTGAAGCACATTGACCTCTGCATTGACCTCTGCATTTCAGAGAAATTGGAACAGATGCGAGATCAGGAGTGGAAGGAGGAGACGTTCATCCCAGTGCCCAGCCCGCACTACATGGAGATCACCAAGCTCCTGCTCAATCAGTGAGTCAGCACACATGTGTGCCCTCTGTGGACTTGGATTCTCGCCCTCTCTTCCTGCCCAGCCACCCAGTTTCTCACCTGGGTGACCTGGAGGAGGTGTCCCCATGCAGGGTGACGAGGCTATCTCTGTTCTCTCCTGTTCTCTCTCCCCACCTTGGATTCTGAATATCCAGGCCCGTCAGTGCACGTGCTTTGTTTAGTCCAGCTCTGTCTGAAAGCGTGTGGATCTGGATTCTCTGTGTTGGTGTCTGTCACAGGAGTGGCCAAGGGCCTCATGTGGGCCTTGGTCTTGAGCTATAGAGATGTGCCCTGCAAGCTCTGGGTTTGTGTGTTCATGTCTGCCCCAGCTGTCTTCTGCTTGATGCTGCCTGTCTGCAGCTTCTAGCTTGTCTCAATTCAGTGCTCCTAGCGGTCACAACTGGCAGGCGTTGTCGCCCCTCTCACAGCTCTGTGTCTGTAGGTTTATGCTCCCACTGGATCTTCAGCAGAACAGGTTTGTTTGTTTGTCTGATATATGGGGTATTGCTATATTGCTTACGTTGGTTCTGAACTCTGGGCTTTAGTGGTCCTACTGCCCCAGCTCTTCCTGGCCTAGCACCGTGTCTGCAGCGCTCTGTTCTGGCATTTGCTCCAGGGCAGTTTTGTCGTCTGCTGTCCAGCTATGCCATTATGCAGCCTGTACTAGACGGGCAGGGACCGTCCCCACATGGGCCTCACAAAGGTTTGTTGAATGAAAGTGGTGGATGCCCAAATATAACTTAATGAGCATCCAGCTGGACTGTATCTTTCAGCTGGTTCAAGAGCAGATCTGGCACCAAGACCAGAACTGTGCCGCCCTCTTAGATCAGCTGGGCAGTAGGGACCTGTGTCACTGCATGTCCAAAGGTGAACTCAACAGGGATGGGTGGCTGTAGGTCGCTCATTCCTTCCTACAATATACTTACTGTTCTAAACATGGTCACATGACCTGAGTTCCCCTTTGGGTAGGGAAACAACGTGACCCTGTGAACTGGTCACAGTCAGGGCCTGTGGGAGTCCTTGGGGGATAGCAGGGCCTGGTGGGGCCAGAGAAGGCACTGAAGGAACACAAGCGTGAGGAGAGCAGCAGACTGTTCCAGAGGAGCAGGGAGAGGGCGGCAGGGGAGGAGGAACTGTAAGGTACTGGGGCTCCGTGTGCTGGAGGTATGCGGACTGATGAGGGTACATGGTGGGCCGCGGAGCCATAGATTCTGTGGTGGTGAGGAGACCTGAGGAGGTGAGAGAAATTGTGGCAGTCTGGGAAAAGAGAAAATCTGGGTGCATGGCTTGGAACCAGGCTGGTGCTACCAGTATAGAGAACTGTTTCTTGACGTTCTGGGTATTCTACTCTGCCAAGAACCTTATTCTTGTCTGGGTATGGTAGCACACTTTTAATCCCATCACTGTGTGGGGTGGAGGGTAGAGACAGATGAATCTCTGAATGCCAGTTTGGTCTACTTTAGGAGTTCCAGGCCACCCAGGGCTATACAGGAAGACCATGCCTTTTAAAACAACAACAAAAACCAAAGCCTTACTGTGTAATTTATTTAGTTAAGAAACCCAATTAACATTTTTTCAGCTTGGTGGTGGTGGTACACACCTTAAATCCCAGCACTCAGAGGCAGAGGCAGGCAGATTTCTGAGTTCAAGGCCAGCCTGGTGTAGAGTTCCTAGACAGCCAGGGCTACACAGAGATACCCTGTCTGGAAAAAAGTGAATGAATATAAATAAAAATGTAAAAAAAAACATTTATTTTGTGGATACATGCGTACGGCATGGCATGCAGTGCATAATGGAGGTCAGAGGACAACTTTCAGGAATTGGCTCCAGAGTCTGAACTCAGGTTGCCAGGCTTAGCCACTGACACCTTTACCTGCTGAGAGCCATCTCGATGGTCTGGGGACCAGTTTTACTTTGTTCAGGAGTTGATAAGGATCTGGAGGGTTTTTTTCTTTGTTTTGGTTTCTCAGTAGCTATGGAGCCAGTTCTAGAACTCACTCTATAGAGACCAGGCTGGCCTCAAACTCAGAGATCCGCCTGCCTCAGCCCCCNTGTGCTGGGATTAAAGGCGTGCGCCACCACCGCTCAGCGGATCTGGAGTTTTTTGGCCTTTTCTGTTCAGAGTGTAAGATCTGAACGTGTGTGTTCATCATTCAGTTCACTGCGTACATTCTATACCACAGACCTGCCTGCTACTCCTGTGTTGACGGGCTGGGGAGAGGCCCTAGTGATGGGCTACATGAGTCTGCTGCCTCTGTCTTGTGTGAGCTTCTTTCTTCAAAGGTTGGCTTCTAGTATGCCGGAAAGGAAAGTTGTTACTAACTGCGACCTTAAACTCTGCAGACACCGGGCTACTCTGAGACTTTGCTTTGCTCTCTGATTTTTGTAACCTGTGCTCCCCACAGTGGCAGTCCAGTTTCTCAGCCTTTTGTGAGCACTTAAAGGGCTTAGCACAAAGCTTTGCCCTTTTCTTCCCTGGTGGTGCTGGGTAGTAAGGTTATGTCACTGGTAAAAACGGAATCTGCTGACCTGAGCCAGCTCGAGATAAAGTTACATAGCACAGGATGTTGTTACCTAAAGGAAGTGTCCCACTGGACCAATTTTCCACTATTCTTTCTTGTTTGTTTGTTTTTCGAGACAGGGTTTCCAGGAACTCACTCTGCAGACCAGGCTGGCCTCGAACTCANGTGTGCTACCACCGCCAGGTTATATTTTTGTTTTTAATTACATGTGTGTATATGTCTGTGTGGGGTATGTGCATGTCCATGCAGCTGCAAGGAGACAAGAGAGTATTAGACCTTCCAGAGCTGGAATTACAGGGAGCCTAGGCCATCCCATGTAGCTGTCTGGGAACTGATTGAGCCCTTTTGCAGGAGCACCAAGTGCTCTTAACTGCTAGCCTTCTAATGTGTTATCATTTTGAAGATTACTTTTATGTGTCCACATGTTGGTATGTGCATGTGGGATCTCTTGGAGCTGGGGTTAGAGGTCGTTTTGACCCATTGGTCATGGGTGCTAGAAACCAAACTATACTCTGCAAGAGCAGTGTGTGCTGATTACTGAGCTATCTGTTGCCTGTGTTGTTGCTTTGGAGTCACACACTCCGTGACCAGGTATTAGGAAACACTGGGTACCAAGCTTACCTGCCGACATCCCAACCCTCGAGGAAAGAACAGAGCCCAATACTCTCCCAGGTCCATGCAAGGTTTTTTTTTTTTTGCCTTCTCTCCTTGAAACAGTCTCTAGCTGTATATCCCAGCCTTCAACTTCTCCTGCCTCAACCTTCTCTGAGTGCTAGGGTTACAGCTATGTGCTACCACACCTGGCTCAAGCTTTGTTTATCTACACGTGTGGCTGTGGCCTATGGTTTATAAGTAAGCAGTTGTGAGCTACCTGATGGATACCAGCAACAGAATGGAATCCTCAGGAAAAGCAGCAAGCACTAACTGCTGAGCTGTCTGGCCTGCCTGCTAGCTTTGGTTTTAAAGCAGCCATTGTGCCTGTGTTGGGCAAGCTCACCAAATGCTCCTATCTATTTTGCCTGTGTCTATGTATCTTCAGTGCTTCTGACAACATTCCCAAGGCAGACACCATCCGGACACTGATCAAAGACCTGTGGGACACACGCATGGCCAAGCTCCGGGTGTCTGCTGACAGCTTTGTGCGACAGCAGGAGGCACATGCCAAGGTAGGCATGGCTCTCCTGTCCCCGCCCAGTGCCAGTGGGCACTGCCAGCCAGTGTGAATGCTTCCAGGGAGTTGTCAGGGCATTCTGCCTGCTCAGCCATGTAAACAGGGATTTGAAGCTGCTTTGAATGATAACTCATGGGGACTCGGGATACGGCTCTTGTGGGCAGCTGGCCTGGTGCGCACAGGCTTCTGGGCTTCACCCTCACACCCAGGAGCACAAAACTCATTGGCTTACAAGCGTCTGCTCAGTGAGGTTAGTTTTCTGAAGTCCAAACTTCTCTGCTCACTGGCTTTTTGTTTCAGCTGGATAACCTGACCCTGATGGAGATCAACACCAGTGGGGCCTTCCTCACCCAGGCACTTAATCGCATGTACAAACTCCGCACAAACCTCCAGCCCTCCGAGAGCACACAGTCTTAGGACTTCTAGCTCGACTGAAGAGGCACTCAGCTCTGGAAGCGTGTGGTGGTGGAGAGACGGGTGTGGACACGGGTGGAGGAACTCAGGCACGCTGCAAGCTCAACTTCCATCGATGTAGAAGCCACCAGCTTCTCCCTCGATGTAGAAGCCACCAGCTTCTCCCTCATGGGAAAGAAAACAAGTCTGCAGCCCAGAACTTCTCGAATGAGCATGGACTCCTGTGAATGTCATGCACAGCAAATGTTCAGTTAAGTTCAGTGTCTTCAAGTTTGACCTGTGAAAGCTGTGTAGTTGAGAACTGGGGGGAGGAGGTGGTGGCGCTAATATAAAAAGGTTTTTCTCTTAACATGATTTAGGAAGATTTTATTTTTGGGATGTTGTCAGAAATTACAGCAATATATTCATAAATACCTAATTACTACATTCAACAAATAATATTACAATACAGTTAATTCAAACAAGTACACTTAGAACGGGTTTAATTTCACAGCATCTAAACTGCCCCCAGAGTGACCGAGGCACCTGTCCTCCCTCCTGCCTGGGTCCACTGCCCCAGCAGCGAGGCGTAGGGCACACACAAGTACAAAACCAGTGAGATGCCTCCTCTGGTCAAGGCAGCCTCTAGGGTTGAATGAAGTTAAGCACTGGATCAGACAGTGGGGACAGGCTACGGCAAGTAGTGAAGTCAAAGCTTGAGTACTTGAAAGAGCACAGACGGCTGCTAAGTGGCTAGCGCACACCTCGGAGGTGCTGAGCCTGCTGTGCGGGCCATCTCCATGCTGGGTTCTGGACATGAGGGCAGGGGTGGGGGAGGCATCTAGTTTGCAGTTCAGTTTAACTGAGATTTGGCAGTGCTGTGAGCATGGCTGCAATTCCCCACTCATAGGGCAGTGCTCCTCTAGGTACCTAGCTTACTAGGTAGGCAGGCCTTATCAGTTTGGCTCTGATGATGTAGAACAAATCTGATCTGATGAAACATAGAGCCATGGGATCTAACACTGGACTGGTTCATCACAAGCTTGGTAAATTCCCAGCCAGGAGAGATGGCAGCTATCCCTTGGAGGTGAAGTGGGAAGACACAATCAAGGACTAGGATTCCCAGGTACGTAGTAATTTTCCAGTCCACCCTAGAGCAGATCTGTAGTGGGGAAGATTGGGAGAGACTGCCGGGGACTGTGAGTGGTACACCTGGAAGGGTGTGCTGTTTTTACCTTCATCAGTGTCTTAGACTATGTGGGAAGGGAGAACCGCATGTGTGTGGTATGAGTGGCATACTTGCCTCTGCCACCTTACTGGCTTGTACCTGGTTCTGATTGTCACTTTACTTGTGAGCATGGGAATATTCAGGGCTCCACAGGCAGGCCAGGGCGTTTGGAAGGGACATAGGCATTGCCAGGTCAGTGGCTCAGCTTGTGCCCCAGGCCCACCTGGGAGGTTATCTCTTGCATTGGGTCACACACTCAATTCAGGGGAATTCCTGTGAGATAATGGGAAGAGGGGGCTGTATGTGCGCCTTAAGTTATGGGGTCTACTTTTCCCAAAGCCATTACCAAGCAGATTAGCAAAAGCTTCCAGTCATCAGTGTAGAGTTTAGACTGGGACAGGAACACTAAGGTGTGAGCGCAAGCAGCATCTAATTAGGAACTCGGTAACACTCTGTTCCAGGGCATGTAGCCTCTGCTCACCTGCAGCCCATCTTCAGCTGGCTGTAGGGCAGAGACCTCAGCGCCCCTCGCCTGCTGCTCCTGTGCCAAGCTGCACTTGACGGCTGACAATACTGGGGGCACTTTCTTCTCTGGGTTTGCTAATAACTAGAAGATTCTTGGCAGGGAGACAGCAAACTGCAGGGGGCGGGCAGGCAGGGGCTGCCAGCAAGCTGCTTTTGTACAACCATTAAGCCTGGTGGCCGAAGGTAGGCTCAGCCTCCTCTCCCCATCCTCCATGGAGTGGAAGAGGTTCTCTTTAGTTGGCCAACCCTGACTGAGGAGTTGAAGCTGGGAGATTCCCTAGTACCGAGCTCTCTGCCATGGCTGTGCCTGTCACAGCTCAGCTCCCACAGCTTTGCCTTGAGCTCCTGCTGCATGTGGGTCACTCATGCTCTGAATATGACTAGCCCAGCCCCAGGTGCCCCTCAGCCCTGCCGTGTGGGATGACACAGGTGAGCTCTTCTATTTTCTAAAAGGAACTTCAGCATTTTAATGTCCTGACCAGCAGCAGCATAAACACTAGAAGCAGGTTGTTCTTTTAACCAGAAAAAACGAAAACGAAAAAAAACAAAGGAAACCCCCAAACAGGAAAAACAAAATTCCCCAAACCACATATTAAAAATGGCAGGCTTTTTATAACAATAATTAAAGTAATAAAAACATACAAAACTTTGTTTTTTTTAATATATACACAGTACAAGGCTGAAGCACCTTTGACTTTTCTCTCAAAACATGAAAACGCCACACACAGCGGTAGCAATCCAGTCAGTGGGCTATCAATGGACAGCTCCACTCATCTTCCCCAAGGAAAACAAGGTACCTTCGGGTGTGGGTTTGCCTCTTTTCCTAAGAGCTGTTCCAGGGAGAAGCCTTGACTGGCTTGCATGCTCCTGGGACCTGTGGCTTTGACGATGGCGCAGGAAGGTGACTGATCGTGAGCCCTTTGCTTGTACACACCCAGCCTTCTCAGCGCAAGTTAGTCTTCCTCCTGGGAGGAAGGGGTTAACACTCCCAGGGCCGTAGCAAGAGCAAGCTGGGCTCTCGGCACAGCAACACCAGAAACAACCAACTGGCTCTCCCTCAGCCACATGCACGGTGGGCATCAGTACTGGATACAAAGAATGTGGGGGGAGAAGGAATAAAACCGCCATCAGAAAGAGAAACTGAGTCTTAGCTGAGACAGGGTGACTCGATCACATGGAGTCAAGGTGACGTCCCCTCGCTGGAGCCTGGAATTCTTCGCTTCATGCATGGCACGTTCTCAATTTGTAAGCTTCAAACCTCCCAGTGAAAAATATTAAATATTCAAGGTAATAAAATAGATAATATTTCTATGCTATAGGTTCAGCCTAGTGCAAGGGAAATCGTCACCTTGGATATCCCTTAAAGTAGCCCCTAGGCCAGTGCATGGTGGGCAAGGCAAGGCACTTCCGTAAGTGGTCCAGCTCCGCCTGGAGCCGTTCCCGCTCCGAGACCATCTTCTGTTTCTGACTCCGAAGCTCCTGAGGAGAAGATAAGATGTACGTCAGAACACCATTGGTACATACACCAGAGTGAGTGAGTGACCTCTGGGGATTGCTAGAATAATCTTCCAGCAACATGTGCTCCTAAGGAACCAGCATGTACTGCTGACATGGCTCAAACTGGATGCTGGCCAGGTCTGACCAGCCTTGTGCATGTCCCGCTGGGTGAGGGTGGGGAGACACCTCACTGCCACAAGAGCTTTGTGTGTGTAGCCTTGGCTGTCCTAGAAATCACTTTGTAGACCAGGCAGCCTTAGACTCAGCTAGACCCACCTGCCTCTGCATCCCAAGTGCTGGGATTAAAGGCATGCACCACCACCCCGCAGATCTTTTTATTTCGTATTTCTAAAATAGAATCTCACTGTGTGGCCCAGGCTGGCCTCACAGTCACAGATCTGCCTGCCTCCTGGGATTAAAGCATGTGCTGCTATGTCTGTCATTAGCTCTGATTTCTTGAGAGCAGACTTCTCTCTGGGGGTGCCTGTAAAAAGCCCCATGCCTGACTCACCGCCATGCTGTGAGAGAGCTGCTCGGCAGTCAGGCTGAGGCTGTAGTTCTGGGCCTCCAGCCGCCGGCACTGTGTCTGCAACACCTGCCGCTCCAGGTTTTGCTCTGAAAAGACAATAGGAGGTGATGCACCTATCAGCTCTATATGAGGGGCTCTGTGTCTTCACCTGCAGTGTGTTCTCAGCTGCACCAACTACCGAGTCAAAACAGCCACCCCAGTGCGGTGGGGAAAACCTGGAGTCAGAAGGCAAGTTTAGAGTCCGGGGAAACTAAGTAAGTAAACTAACAGCTTTTAGATGGACTTTTACACCAAGCTGTTGGTGATGATGGTGGTCAGAGTTGAGGCTATTAGAAAAAGGGCCAGAGTAACTTTAATTAGCGAATCTCTGCTTGACCAAGAGTGCTTCAGTTATTGACAAATGCCCACAAAAGACTGACACTCCAAAGCTAAAATGATCCTGATAACAAACTGTCATTAATGGCGGAGCAACCAAATTAGGAAAAGTCATCTCAAGAAGGGAAACTAAGCCTGGCAGAGGAAAAGCTTAGGTTGTCTCAAGTTTCACAAGCAGGACAAGAGTCCCACCACCCAGGTGGCGCAATGACAATGCAGACTGGAAAATGAGGACCCCACCTGTTACTGGGGTTAGCACACAACCATATGGCAAAACTCAAGCCCCAGAGTTAGGATTGTGTTGTCACGGGACTGAACTGTTGAGTTGGAGGGCTAGTTCTCCGGTCCCAAGTGGAGAGGGGAAACCTAGCACAATTATTGTCAGGGAGTCAGTTAACAAGATCCCGAGAGTCATACAGCTGCTAAGGACAAGACAGGGTGGTGCCATAAGGGAGCTTCTGCCAGACACAGGGAAGTATCCCAATAGCCTTCAAAAGCCCTGTAGATTCCACATTTCCCTCTACTCCAAAACCATTTGAGATGCTACCGAGTCCTGTTTCTACATGCCTTAGAGCAGAAAACAAGTGCTGGAGCAGTGCACAGTGAACCCGATAATCCCAAAATGAGGGCAGGGGGGAAAGGCGGCCGGCCACTTGGGAAGGGGCTTTGGCTACCTGTGTGTCAGTATTTGTTCCAAAAATACCTTTTCAAGGGGGTGCCATAGCAAGCATATGCAACGTTTACAGCTTGGTCATGTGCCAAATAAAAAAAAGCTTAAGACACAGGAGGAAGTAACTGGCAAGTAGCTTAGGCCAAAGGCAGTACACCAGAGTAGTCTCTGGACACTGGGGAGACGGGCAAGGGCATATGTGGTACACATGAGAGCAGTATGGGTGTGCTGGGGTGTGTGACTCAGGCTGCTTTCAGGAAAAGCATCTAGGAACTTCAGAGTAAAGTGAGCTGCAAAGTGTCCAAGCTCCTTCAGTGTGGGCTCACAGGCATGGTAATCAGGACTGGCCAGAGCTTAGCTATGTGTACAAGTCGGCAGCATTCTGCCACCCTCCTTGAGCAGGGCCTCAGGGCTAGGGCTATACCCTAAGCCTGCCCTGCAGGAAAACCAATGTCTCCGCACAAGCAGCCCCTGACTAGCAAGGCTCCAGTGTGGACCAGACTTGCTGATCACCCCTCCCCACAAATCCCTACCTTCTATGTGTTCCTGGTAAGCTTCAAAGATTGCCTCAATCCCTTGCCACTGGCGCCTGGGGGCTTCCTCCGCTTCCTCATCACTGTCATCTTCAATGTCGTCCTCAGAGTCCTGGTCCACCTCCTGCATAGGGGGGCCCTTCCTCCCAGCTGGGGGCTCCTGCTGTCCATTGTGCTGGGGCAAGGGGACCCGGCTGGAGGACTGCAGCTCAGGAATGTTATAGTGGACTGCCGTGTCGAGCTTGTGGTTCTGCTCTGCAGACAGCATAGCTGAGCTCCCTGGGGAGGAGCAAGCAAGGATCTTGAGGGGCAGGGGCTCAACTGAAAGTCACCCATGGAGACAAGCACGTGTCAGAGCGCTGATCTGTAAGTTTGTGAGCACAGCCTCCTTTGAGAGGGCAGAGATGTTCCCTGAGGAGGATCAGGGATTGTCCCTCCAACAGGAGGTGGCTAGGCCCTGCTGGTGGCCTCACCCCTTAGATGCCACTTCAGGGAGCCATCTGCTGCCTCTGGCCAAAGCACATGTCCCCAGTAAAATCACAAAGACCCAGTTAGCGCATCTCTCCTGGGGGCCTTTTCCTCATAGGCGAGGTGACGTGAGGCCAGGTCTACACTGGTTTTCTGCCTCTCTTGCTCTCCTGTCTTGTTTAATCTGGCTGGCCAGCAAGCTTTAGGAACGCTGTCTCTGCCTCCAGTCAGCCACCTGAACTCTTGCCTTTGCTCCCTGGGCCCCAGCAGAGTCAGCTCAGTGAGGGACACTGTGAGCTCAGTGTGAGCTTCCTAGCTTGGTGTGGAACCCTTAAACAGGACTGGGCATGGTGACTCAGTTCTCCGTGCTGGGTTTGCAAACACTCACTTCACCTGGGGGAACGAGCAGGGAAACTACTGTCCCTACAATCACTGGGCCCTGGGGGTGGGCACACAGTACCTTGGCAAAGAACCAGAGAGAGCTCTCCAGAGGAGTTTATGTGGGTGCTGGGAAGGCCCCTGCTGACACGCAGAGGACACTTGCTTTGGCCTTACTGAACTGTCATTTGCTAACTAAGGTGTGTGGGTCTTGAGCAGGTACATTAGGTCCTGCTACAAGCCTGAAAGAGATCGAGGCTACCCTCCCCCACCCCCATGCCCAGTGAAACCTCTAAGTGCTTCACGGGCATTAAGGTTTCATACCCATGCTGGTATGAAAATGGCCTGTGACAACCAGCACTAACATGCGACAGGGGACGTGTAGCCTGTTACCTTTATGCTTCTGCAGCGCCTTCTGTGTGGACTGCAGTACGGACTCGTGGAACTGGTGTGCAAACTCTTCTGCCATGAAGGGCTCCCAAGGCTTGCTCTTCCCGTTGATGCTGTGGGACAACGGCACAGGAATGTCCTTGGGCGCAGCGCCACGGAGATAATGAAGCATGCTCAGGCTCTTCTTGCCCCCAGGGGCCTCATTCAGCCTGGCCTTCTCACCGCTGCTAGGAGCTGGCTCCTGGACTCTCAAGAGCTCCTGGGGCCGGAGCTGTTCAAGTCTCCCAGTCTCCACGGCCTTTGGGACGTCTGACACGGAGGCAGGGACCGCAGGCTGATCTGTTTCCAGAGGAGCTGGCTGTGTGGCTGGTTCTTTGAGAGACAGAAATGAGGAAAACATTATAAGCTGTGGAAAGACAGGCACAAGCTCACATTCGCAGAAAGACCTGGCGTGTCCTCCCTATGTAAAAGCTGTGCACGAGCTAGAGCCTCCTGAGTAGTGTGTTTAGCAGCAAGTCCAACGGTGAGCAGTTCCCAAGGGACAGGTGGGAGAGAGCAGCAGGAAGTGCCGAGAAGGTGAGAGTAACTTCTTCCAACTTAGGAGAGCAGGTGAAGAGACAGCAAGAGGGACCCCTGGGCTTCAGCTTTCTTTAGCTGGAGAGAGCAGGTGCTGGAGTCTGGAGAGCCAGGCAGGATCTGCAGTGCAGCCTCCTCTGGGGGATGGCAGCCATCGCCACCTGGACTTCATGCCTGCCTTCTAATTTGCATTGCGTCCTAAGGCCCTGCTCAACCAGGATGGTGGTAGACCACACAAGAGGGATGGAGAGAGAAGCCCAGCTTCCAGTAGGTCAAGTTCACCACGAAGATGAGAGACTTTGGAATGCCACTTCCAACCCTGTGGCCCAAGCTACAGGACGCTGGAGGGCGAGGTGCCCTTGCCTTACCACTCAGGGAGATGGTAGGACTGTCCCTCGCAGAGTTTGTCACTGAGTCTGCCACTGCTGCGGACAATGCCCTCTGCTTGATTGCACGGAGCATCTCAACAAGCCTCTCTTTGTCTGTGAGGAAAGCAGTCCGAGGTTAGCAGGACTTCTGTGAGGGAGGAAAGGCGGGCTCTGGCCACCGTGATTGGCAAGTACAAGCCCTTTACACCAAGAGGCACCAAAAGCAAGCACCATGGCTGTGCAGACAGGAAGGTGACGGCAGCCGACTCTATTTTCCCTGCATGGCTCACACACTCCAGGCAGCCACATCTACAGCCACAAGCAGCAGCTGCCTGGGCGCTTCCACGGTGACTTCCTTCTCAGCAGATAATCTGATTTGAAGACCAGGGGTGGCCCCAACACAAGGGCACCCCCAGAGACCAGGGAGGGTTACAGCCATTTTCTGTGAAGGAGAGCGTGCCGCAGATCCCCGCTTAGGCAGCTCTTCCTGCCAACTCTGAAACTTAAGAGCCTTCAGTGCTGCTGGCGTCCTTTAGACATGAAGCCAGGTGGAAAGTCAGGCTTGCAAACAGCGAGGCATGTGTCCAAGGCTTGTGCCGGCAGTCAGCCCATCACTAACCCTGCTGGGAAGGCGAGACCTCCACCATGCTTGTTAAAAAATGGAAAAAGAAACTGCCACCTCCAATAAAGAAGCATGTCAAACCGACTGGAGACCTGGAGACACTGTTTTCCGGTGACTCTCTGGAAGAGGCCAGTGCCCTTAAGGGGCCCGAGGCTGTGAACATTAATGCCTTAGCCTGAGACGGTGTTGAGCCGATCAAGGAAGCCTCAGCCTGCTGTGACCACGCCATGTCTTCTATGTTGTGAATTCCAGTTCCAAGTCTCTCTTCCAACATGGCCCTAGGATACCAGACTGATCTGGAAGCATCTTTCTGGGCAAGTTGTGTGTTTACTATGTGTTGGCTGGACTTGATATCTACAGGCCACCCATATGGTTTGCTCTTCAGGCCTCCCAGCATCAAAATCAGTGCTCCGTAGAGCTCACTGGTGTCCCCAAGGGGAAGAAGGGCCTGTGTATGCAAACCCTGAACACTCTACAAAAGGAGGCAACACCTCCTGTCAATCCTAGTGAAAGCCCTGTTTCAAGAGGCCCCTGATCAAGTATAAGAGGATGCAGGAGGGGCTTGATAGGCATTGGCTGTATACAGGTACATTAGCCTTCACATCCCAACAGGACATGTGCTAGAGCAAAATGCGACAGAAACATCATGGGATGGGCCAACCAGAGCAGAGAGGCCACTCATTAGCCCATGCTACCCAGGAGCCCCCTGGCCTATGTGTGCAGGCCAGAGTAAGGCCATACCTTTCCTCTTCTCTGCACTGATGTGTGTCAGGTTGAAGAAGGTCAGGAACTTCCTCTTCTCCTCAAAGTTAGGGCTGTTGTTCATCTCGTCGGGGCTATAGCGGGTGGACAGAGCCAGCCTGGGGGACGGCGTCTGCCGCTTGCTCTGAATGGCAGGTGGAGATGGGCTTCTCTCTCTCAGCATCCTCCTCCGCTTCCGGCGCTTCTGTGCTACCAGCTCCTCCTTCTGCTGCTGGGTGGTCAAGCCAAAAAGTTGCAAAAACTCTAACTTCTAGATGCGGAAAGAAAACAAGCAAGCATGAAGTCGCCGTCGCCAGTATGCTTTTACTGCCCCAGGGGTCCCGTGGGCTACAGAGTCTGAACTGGAGCTAGGCAGACCACAGGGGAGCAAAAACAAGGTCCTGTGAGATTTGGAGGCCAAGAGGTAGGCCCAAAAGTGGGGACGGACAGCCCAACCAGCCCAAAGCATGCAAGAGTTGAGAAGGACCTGTTACCTCAGAGGACGTATCCAGTTTGAGGGGTGGCTGCTCAGCCACGCAGCGGAGGTGTGCCCTGACCTCCTCCTCATCGCTCTCGTCGTAAGAGTCATCGAGGTCATAGTAGTACCCTGATGGCAGAAACAGATGCACTGAGCCAGGCTCAGAACCCAGGATGCTCCATGGACATGTGCACCTGGGGGCATGTGAGTGAGACCACAGGCCAGGCCTGCTGGCACCTGTGAGAAGCCTTGCTAAGAGGGCCTGCTTTCTTCCAGTATGCCTGGACACCTGCGGTGAGCTAAGGATGACAAGCACTGAGCTTCTGTGAGACTCAGAGAATGGGATGCTCCTAGACCAAAAGTGGAGCATGTCTGACAAAGGCCCGTGTCCACGGTTCTGTGAATATGCTGCCCATCTGTTGTGAGCCTCATGGGAAGGCAACTAAAAACTATGGTGCCTCCATTCCTTTTCAAGGCGAACTGATAGAAAAGCCCCAGCCAGGCCCTACAGCTAACACAACCAGCACTCAGGAAGATGGCTTATATTATCCCCAGCTATAAGGAGCTAGGTGCCATACCGAACAGGCCAATCAATTCCAGAGGAGACAAGACTGGCCTGGGGCAGTCATCCCCATCAGGTGTGTGCTGTGCCACAGCCCCCGCTGGCTCTTCTGGCCTTGGGACCTCAGGGAGCTGCTGTCTCCACTTTGTGGGGCAGGAACAGTGCCAGCTGCTGTCCCTTATTTCCTGGTGCACATGCCAGCAACCGTCACCATCCCACTCATGTAAAGCCCTGCTGGGCTATTCCTCTGTTAATGTCACACTATTAATATTTCAAGATAGTCTCCACCCATCACCTATCAATAACGTACATCCATGGCACTGTCTCGTGACAGGCTATAGCTTGCCATTTTGGGATAATGTGCCTCACAGCAGGACAGGCAAGGGGCCCTGAAACTGCTACCTGAGACCAGTTTTTACAAACTGCACTGGAGAATCGAATGGGAGAAGAAAGGCGAGCAGCTGGCACCAGGGTCTCTTGTCCTGATAAACCCCCACCCCCCAGGCAGGTCAGGACCCACTCAGGAGCCAGACCTTTCTCCTGAGCTTCGCGTCGCCTGCGCTCCTCCAGGTCCAGCTTGCTGACCAGTATCCGGCGTTGCTGAAGAAACTCGTCATAGATGTATGCTGGGTCAGGGCCCCGCGGTGTGGGGTGGCAGTAGGGCGAGCCTGGCTTCAGGGGCCCACTGAGCTCCCCGAAGGGGGTTGCCTGGGAAAGGGAGGGCCGTTGCTGGCCCAAGATGGTCTGTGTTGATTTCTCAAGTTCCGCAAGGAAAGGCCCAGGTCCATGGGGAAAGGTCTGAGGTTCCAGACTTCCTGCCTCCCGCGGTGGTGGCTGGTATTTGTCCAGTGGTGTGGCCTCACGCTTCCGGGGCTCCTCTGTCTTCTCCGTGCAGTAGACACGCTCCACTTTTACCAGTGGCACGGCCGCTGGACGGCTCGGCTCAAAAGCAGTCTGGTGGCTGTGCAGAGAGTGGCTCTCAGCCCGCCGTGTCTCCAGGGCATTGTCCATCAAAGACACTGGGTTCCAGAGGGCTGTGGGCACAGTATGGTGCTGGGGCTTGGGTGAGATGAGGGGTGGTGGCCCACCAAAGTGCTGTGGGGGTTCGCGGTTGCTCTGGTCATGCCTGTTTGGTCCTGGCCTGAGAAGAACATACTGAGTCATCAGTGATGGGAACAGATCTGCCTACCAGCTCCCTATAGCACACCTAGGGTAACTTGCTGGGCTACCCAGACTGCCTGTGAGTGCAAATCCCTATGAGGAGAGTCCATCCCACCTCCCCAGGAGAGTCATTTCCTCCTGGAGGTAAAGCTCTGACATCACAGCCCTTCCTCCAGACCTATCAAGTATGGGCGTGAGGGCAGGCTAGGGGGATGAGCCAGGGACACTAGCTTTGGGTGTCCACCTAAGCCCAGGACTTCCCACAGGAATGGAGGTTGTGCTGCTGCCCCCCTGTGGTCCCTGTCAGAACTGCAGCAGTCCCAGAGCAGCAGCTCAGCCTAAAGGACCTTAGGGCGGTCCAGCAGACAAGCAGCTTGCCTCAACAGGTGTTCTGCTCTTGCCCAGTCTGCCCAGGACCCTCACCCCTTCACTATGCCATCCACGACACCCTCACGGCCCAGGTGGAGCTGTATCTGCAGGCTTCTTGCTGCAGCAGGCTACTACTGAGCTATACAACTAGAAAATCCAGACAACTGGTGCCTTGGGGACCCAGTCCTGACTGGTAGTCTACAATGCAACCCCCACACCTAAGACTCGGGGAGCACTGTAGAAGGGGCAGAAGACTGTAAAAGTACCAGGACTCCTCTAGTAGGCAGTGCCATCTAGGCACGACAGGGAAGCTTATCACCTACACAAGGCTTGCAATGTCGACAACATTAGTGGACATGCCAACACTCGAAGTTGTCACAAGGCCCCACCTCTATAGGAAGAGCCACAGGCAATCAATGGCTACTTCTAGAGGAAGAAACATCCAGGGACAAGCAACCAGGTAAGTTATCCAATCCCAAGTGGGCAGCCCTAAACTCATGTACATAAGAGCAACACAAAATGGATGTGTATATGTGGAACAGTAATAGTTACAGAAGAGGTCATGAACTTGCGGTGGAAAGGAGGGGGGGTGGGGAAATGGGAAAATAGCACTCATGAATGAAATTGTCAAAAATCTTTAAAATTTAAAAAGACTCTTTGATGCATCTTAACAGAAAAACCAACCTATAAAAAAGTTTCAGGAGCTTTTCCAAAGCTTAACACTTCTTTGAGGGTGACATGGGCTGCTTAGACCCATGCTGCCCAATGGGCCATTGCTAAACTCCTAGGGTCTTCCCTGGTTGGCTGGCGCACCATTTAACAGCCACCAGGGCTACTCCCCACTCCTCCTGCCGACCCAAGCCTGAGACTCAAGAGTGCGGCATTAAGCTCCCTTCAAATTCAAAAGTAAAGGGATAAACAAACACACCACATACCAGAGCCAAACAACAAAGAGTTCCTAGCTAAGGGTACATGGCCTGCCCCTTCTACAGCCCTGCAGTGTGGCAGCAAGCAAGACTAGGCTGGTCCCTGTGTGGCGTGGGAGCCCGAGTGGAGATGGCTGAAGAGCTGGAGCACTCAAGCTAGACTCGTGTTTAAGGCTAGCGAGGCCTCAGAGTGGCCTCCCTCCACTTGTGCGAGGTGTAGAGGGCCAGGGCCGGGCATCTAGGCCACTACCAATTGCAGCCCTTTCTCAACATGGAGGACAGGGAGCCGAGACTGATGCTGTCGGGGTACCTATGTCCCAGACAAGAACAAAGATGCTGTGCCAAGGGCTGGAGTGGGGCAGAAAGATGAAGCAGGGCATGGGATGGGCCAACAGCAGGGACAGGGGTGCAGACACTCCCTCCATCCCCGACCTCTGAACCAGAAGCACCCGCCTCACGCAAGGTCCCTCTCAGGACCCACCTGGTGCTCTCAGGCCTGTGTTCCACCTCTGTGGGCACCGGGGGCCGGCCCAGGTCCAGGTGCTGCTCCAGCACCTGTTGCCGGAACTCAGACACCTGGGACTGCCGGTCTTCCTTCTCTTGCCGCAGCCGCCGCTGGCGTGCCAGCCACTTCTCCTCCTCGTTGGTGCGCTGGATCAGCAGGGCTGTGGCGGCACTGTTTCCCGGTAGAGAGAAGATGCCATGGCTGGAGATAAGGCTGGGCACGGTATGGTGCGGGGCAGGCACTGGGTGCAGTGGATGCTGCACAGGCTTGGGTGCCTGCAAGCCCACATCCTTCATCTTTTCTGTGGGAGGAAACACTGTCACTGCGGGAGGCCAGCACCCTCGCCCCTGCTCGAGGCCCATGACTGAAGGGGTCTTGTAGGGCTTTCACTCACAGCACATGGTTTTTAGGACTCATGGAGGGCAGTTGTTAAAATGGTCATAAAAGTAGCTCAATTACAGAGATTTTCATCAAATTAATTATATTCAAAACAAGGTTGGGATGGCTCATGCCTGTGCTCCCTACACTCGGGAAGCTGACACAGGATGACTGCTATGAGTATGAGGTAAACCTGAGCTCCAGGCTAGCCTTGGACATATAATCTATGACCTATAATCTTGACTAAACAAGACAAGATCAGATCTGGGGTATCAGCAGTAGAGTGCATAGCAGTATAGTATTAGGCCGCCACAACTGGCCTAACTTGTGTGGCTCTGGCCTCCACCATCAGCACAGCAAAAGGCAAAGACAAATCTAGGTCCCCAAAGCAGTGACATTACTTCCCTCCCCAATGCTTCGGCCAGTTACTCCTTCCATCTTTAGGGGCACCTTGGGCACCTACATCCACCCAGGGTGCCATGGCACACCTCTTCCCAGTTTGGTGCTCAGTGTTTTGCCAGCTGCAATGGGATAGCGCCCCTCACATGCCAGGTAGGCACAGGTCTTGCCCTCCACACAGCTCAGCTCAGGTACCTGTTCGGGTTGGGGTCAGCTGCTCTGAGGGCTTGGGCCGCTCCTCAGTGGCATGGCCCCGGAGTCCATGTAGCTCGGCCACAGGCAGGAAGGTGGGCTCCAGCGCCTTGGCAGCCAGCAGGTCCTTCTCCCTTGCCCGCTGTTCACGTTGGCGCTCCAGTTCCCGCTCCCGCTCCTTCTCCCGTTCTCGTTCCAGCTCCTTCTCCCGCAGCTCTCGCTCCCGCTCCCGCTCCTTCTCCCGTTCTCGGTCGGCCTCCCGCTCGCGCTCACGCTCCCGTTCTCTCTCCCTCCGCAGCTCTTCGTCCATTTGCAGCCTGGGAGACAAGCAGGGGGCAGCATGCTGAAGGGGCAAGTCCATGCCCCAGCTCAAAGTGGGGACAGCCACAGACAAAACCCTCCTCCTCTCACCCACACATGGAGAACCCCCCACCACACGGAGTGTTGACAGGCCAAGGCCTGCTGAGGACAGAAGCATGCTCTACCGCAGTCCCCTTGCCTGGAAGCACAGCTTACCTCTCTGCGCTGAGGCTCGACATCCGTTCTGAGTGCAACGCGGCCAGGGACGAGTGTGAGAGCTCAGGTGGGTAGCGGACCCCAGAGAGATGCAGGTGCATAGCTGATGGGTGCAGTGGAGGCAGGGAACCGGGGGTGGGGATGGGGTAGAACGGAGACCTTAAGGCTGATAGGCAATAGGAGTCATCCATCCTGTAGAGAAAGATGGGAGTGGTGTGTGCCCACGCCGCAGTCACAAAGGATAAGCCTGCCTAGCAGACGTGAAGCTCTGGACGGAGCCCTACCACTGCAGGAAAAAGGCTGAGACCCAGGCCGGCGAACAGACACTTCTCTGCTAAGCAGACTCAGCACAGCAGAGGCCGTAGGCAAAGGACACGTCCACATGGTAAGAGGCCACTAGGAAACGGCCACATTGGCACAAAGGACCTCCCAGATCCTGGGAAAGTGGGCAAGAAGGGCAGACTGACTGCAAGCAGAGGCCTCTGGTGTGACACTGTGACAAAGGCCAGTTAGGCTAGGAGTCTGCAGTTAAGAGGGCATGACTCTCACCATGGTCTCTGTCACACTGTCCACATTCATAACCGCTGTTAGTGGTTACTGGCTGCTGGGAGGCTGATGTTGAGACGTGGGAACTGGGGAGCAACAGCAGGTGGCACAACTGAGGGCCAGCAGATATGTTTGGACTAAACTCAGCTGGGACCTGGGGAAAGGTACAGGGATGGACCAAGTTTCTCGAGTGTCTGGCTTCAGGCCCTGGCAAAATCTGACCCAGCCCGAGAGGTTCTGTCTTGCTGAGGATATATCAGCACACGCGTGGCCAGTGTGTGGGGGATGTCTCACCTGAAGGCCGGGTGTGGGAATGGGTGTGGGGCCAGGTAGCTGGGATGATAGTAGGCAGCAGCGGTAGCTGGGTCCAGGCCAAGTGGAGGCAGGGAGGACATGCGTAGGTCCTCAGCAGTGTGATAGGGCCGGAAGCTTCTCAGGTAGTCCTCAGTCACAGTGCTCGGGGGCACCACGTGGTGCACAGGCCGCTGGAGGCTGCAGGAGAAAAGGCAGGTGAGCAGAGGACCCACTTCGGGCTGGGAAACATGTCACACTCCCCAGTAGCTCGAGGCTGCCCCTGACCCCACCTCCCATCAGGTTCAGGTCCTGCCTCTCAATAATGAGGTGCAGCCCTGGCACAAGGCCCAGCCCTCAGACTGACCGGGCCCTTCAAGTTCCCACCAGGGGACATAGCTGCTAGAGGAGCTCTCTGTCCCCAGACCCAGAGGATGGGTTTAAATGTGGTTAGGGCAAGGGCTACGTCTCAGCATGGAATGCACCACAGGCTCAGATGGGGCCAAGGACCTTGGGGCAGAGCAGGCCACAGAGGCTAATAGCAGCACGTGCAAACTCCAAGCCTGCCTGAAGCCACTCCATGTCCTCCTTAGTCTGGTACTTACTTG
Organism: Ellobius talpinus; assembly: GCA_001685095.1. Lineage (NCBI taxonomy): Eukaryota > Metazoa > Chordata > Mammalia > Rodentia > Cricetidae > Ellobius > Ellobius talpinus. Next base: position 35,414 of record LOJH01002870.1, read on the forward strand.
AGTGGTTGGAAGCGGGAGTCCTGTACAACTGAGCTGGGGGAGAGGCCGAAGGGGTAGGGGGTGCTGAGCAAGTGGGAGGGGATAGCTGGGCCTGCTGCCTTCTCCTGGGCTAGAGGAGGTTCCACAAGCAGGCGCTCCCGACCACTGCTGCTGCCTCGTGAGGCAGAGTCCTGTGGGAATAAGAAGCAACATTAGGGCTTGGGGAGCCATCCAGATGCACAAAAAGGCCACTGTTTAGCTCATATTCTAGAAACATCCTTCCTCTAATGTTGTCTTTACAAAAAAAAAAGTGGTATTCAGGGAAAAGGCATGGGGTAAGGTAAGTATGGCCTCCCACGAGCAGGTCTGGACTAAGGTCTACCAGAGCCTGGCTCTGCCCCCCCCCCCGAAAGGGACTCAGTGATGCCTCAGACTGCTGAGTCCCAAGACAGGGGCATGTGAAAGGATCTGCAGGATAGGGAACCCCTACTTCCCACAACCAGTCCCACACGGGGTAGTCATGGGTCACAGCACACTCTGGGGACCTGCAACTCAGGAAGAGCTTCTCCCAAGATGCTAGCTGTGTCAGCAGCCATCCAGGACACTCTTGCATGCATTTCGGCTGGGGGCCCCAGGAAAGGCTCGCTTCAAGCACAAAGTGAGAGATGGCAGTAACCCAGGGCCTGGAGAGATCTAGCTTCACAGGTATCCTGTACACAACTAAGGCAGCGTCCAACCTGGAGAAACCAGACCAAGCAGACCTGCCTACCTGTGACTAGGAAGGAAGGCTCATGGCAAAGCAGAGTGGCACACTGGGAACATGGGAAAAACAAGAGACTTGGCAGCATTCTCAGGCCCCCTCCCCCACACTGCAGGTCAGAGGCCCAGCATGAGCAGCCAGCAGTACACAGGGCCCTCTTGCTGATACTTGCTGAACCTGTGGTCCGACTCTAAGGCTCATGGTAGTCAGCACCACGGACTGTCTTGAAGACAGGCCTGCCAGCCCTTCCTGGACTAATGTCTTGTTCTCCAAGACCGTGGTGGCACCCCCAGGTCAGCCAGCACCATGAGGGTGTTGGTCAGTGAAGCACATGTAACGACATGAGGGGAGGGAGGGGCTACTGTTGTATCACAGCTAAGCCTCTGAGTGAACTGAGGGGGCAGTTTACCACAGCACCCTCCAGCTCCATTCTCCCAGAGGCTAACACAAACCCTCCTGCTCCCCGCAGACAGACAGCCACAATTAATTGAGGGAGACAGGCTGCTGATTGAATTTTTAATGAGCAGCAACATCTGTTTCCTTCCCAGAGTAGAGCAGCAGGCTGTCTCAGTTCCCTGTGGGGTCCTCATGGGTTCATGACCTCTGACCTGCCCTTCTCACGAGGGGCATGCACACACTATCATAAAAAAAGGGGGGCATGCATCCTAGCCACACCAGGACAAACGAGGAGACCCCAGTCTCCCTAGAATGGTCATCAGGCTGCTGGGGGCACCGTGTCCTCTCTCATCAGGGCCTGGCTGAACTGGAGCCAGACACCGGGGAAACAGGTCAGCTGGGAGCTAGGGTACTGCATGGGTGATGAAGGACGGGAAAGACCAAGCTTGGTGGTTGCCCAAAGGCACTGCACGCTGGTGGCTATGGCAGACAAGACACATCTGCAGAGCTGTTTGACACAGCTGCATCCATGAAAGGCAGCGGCTGGGGGAGGAGGGAGCTGTCATTCTCCAGTGATTAGAGCAAGGTCTCCACAGTTGGGCAAGTGGGACATGCCTGTTAGTTTCAAAACAGACCGCTTTTCATTTCATCTCTCCTCGTGCGGCTTCTACTGCCTGGTCACCCCCTGAGAAGGGCCCTGGAACCACCCCCCCCCTTTGACTTCCAACAGTGGATGCAGCCTCCAGAGGCTCCTAGTGACTCATGGCCACACTGCAGGGAGAGCCGCATCCCCGCCCTCCTGGAAAGGATTAAACTCTCTGCTGAGCTCTGAGCATCATCTGCTCATCCACCGCGCTTGTCGCCCTCCCTGGTGGCGCACAGGTCTCATTAACTGCAGCGTGAACTGCTGGAGCGGAGCCATCACGGCCCTTCTCTGGGTTACTAAATGTTTCTTTCTGAGGCGGTAAGGGCCCTCTGAGGACAGTGACAGGCTCCAGGCACAGCAGTCACAAGGCAGAGGCACAGGGACAGGGGACATGCATGCACACATGAAGTGTCTTGGACCTGGGCCAGGTGCTCCAATCAGTGGAGGCTCAAGGCAGGAACAGGAAGTGTCCTGCAAGCTTCTCTCAGGAGTGAACCCAGAGCCAGGTAGTCACCAGGCAGGCCCAGGGAAAGGAAGCTGTTTGGAGATTTACGTCAGCCGAGGTCAGGGCTGAGCTCTAGGAGGAGTCCACAGACAGGAGATCATGGTGGCAGCTTCTTCAACCTCTCTTAAACCAGGATAGGGTGGTTCTAGGCTGCTCTGAGTCAAGCTGAGATTCAGGGACAGACTTACTGACAGGCTTCCTGGGGTAAATGCTACTCCAGGTGCAAGAAGGTGCCAAAACTTGCCCCAAACTTCTTTCCGGAGCCTGCTGGATGCTTGGAGCACTTTACTGGGGACCAGGGACACCCAGCAGACTAGAGGGGCAGATGGAGGTCACACTCTGCCTTTCCTGCCTTTCGTGTCCCAGCCCAGCTGGGGAGAGGTGCTCCCCTCCCCTCCCTCTCCATCTTTGTGGTTTAATTAGTACTTCCTAGCAGTACAATCCCTCTGGGAATGGGGCTGGAGAAGCCAGGGAAAGCCACAGCTGACAGCGGTTCTTAATTAGCCAGGCCCCTCAGGGCGGGCACCAAGCGGATGGGAGGCACAGCAGAGTAAAGGGGGAAGCTCCAGGCACTGACTCTTCCAGTCCAGTTAGCTTAGTATGTGACCAGCTGGGGGCTGCAGATGCACAAGACCCTTCACGCTGGGATCAGGCACTAGGACTATCAGTTGGTTTACACTCATCCCTAATCCCCTAAAGCAGGGATAGCTATTGCCTACCCAGGGACCCAAGGCTCAGATACCACCTTAGGCACTTTATTGCCCCCCTCTCATCTCTCAGCCTGATGCCTCTGGGTAAATCTGTCTACACAGACCGCCTAAAGAAGTGATTGCAGTCAAGGCCACCAGGACACAGTAAGATACCATCTGAAAGTAAAGGAGCCTCGCCAGCCCCTCCCCTCCCCTCTCACTATGGCCTCCTAAACCAGGTTATGTGTCTGCTGTACTCTGTCACAAGCCTGATGTAAGGATAACCTTAATCCGAGCATCTTCCAGTACTGGATGCACATCAAGCCCATCTTGCAGAAGAGTCTGAGGACCAAAATGAAGGCTCATCCTTGCCACAACCTCAAGTTCCTGACAGCTGTGGACAGAAGTCAACTCCCTTCAGGGACATCCCCTGACCCCATTATGTCTACATCTCTGGACTGGGTCACTCACCTGGCGGCTCTCACTTCTCCAGACTCCATTGACGGTTTTGGTGGGGGCAATAGTGACCACAGGAGGAGTGCTGGGGACACTGTGACCCCCAGGTGGGACAATGATGGGACCCATGGGCACTCTCTTAGGCGTGCTGGCTGGAGAGCTATGGTTGGTAGCTGGAGAGGACACAGGGGACGATTCGCTGCTCAGTGAAGACCCTGTGGAAAGAGAACACAGAAGCTCAGGAGCTACATCACTGCCATGCTGCCCACTGTACCCACACTTCTGCAATTCCAGAACTCTCACTGGAAGTGAAGCCCCAGGGTGGCCAGGCAGGGAAGGACCCACGGCTATTCTGGATGGGCTCAGGACCCAGTAACACCAGCTACTCAGTACCGTCCTCTGCACCCAAGGAGAGTGGGAAGCAGAGGCCAGGTGTAGTCATAAGCTTGATCTCCTTAAGTACTGGGCATCTTTGCTGGCCTCTGTCATACTGCCTTTTAGGCCTAGAGGTGGGCAACTAATTTTAAATGTAAAAATCTGAGATGTAATTCACTAGTGTAAAACCGTGTCAACATGCTTCAGTATGTCCACCATATTGAGTGAATACTAGAACAGCCTCTCCCCAGAGAGAGACAATATTCCTTCCCCCACATAGCTAGAGAGCAGGCAGGAGGGGGGGATGGGCAGCTTAATTCTTGGGGTGCCATTCCCACTAGGACATGATAGTTGGGGATGACTTCAGTCAGGTGGCCAATGCTGACATTGGGACAGAACTTTGCTCTATGTGAGCAGACATGGCCTCTGGCTGGGAAAATTCTGCCACCTGCAGAAACAGCTTGTATAATTGTGCAGAGCAGCCCCCTCCCCATACAGTTCCCAGTCAAGCAGCCCTCTTGTTCACATGCCTACCTATCAGGGTCTGACCCAGGTGGGCAATGAGGACTGAGGGCCATAGCCTAAGGAAGAACCCCCTAGTTCTCAAGATGGGCAACAAACCCATTGCCCATACCCTAAGAACTCTGTAGTCTCTGCTCCATGGCTGGGCAGGGAAAACTCTGCTACAGTGATAGCCCAGGAAAAGGCTTCTAGAATCTGGAGCAGGCAAACCACAGGGTTGAAGCAGCCAGGCCTAGGGGCTGGCCCCGAGAACCTTGGGAACAAGCTAGCTATCATTCATGAGTTAGGGGAGGCTTGGCATCCAGCAGGAGGGCACCCCTCTGTGCAGCTGAGAAATCCTGCTGTCAGCAACACCCTAGGCCTGCAAGCCAACCCAGGTATAGGTCTAAAAGTGAGGGCTCCTGTCAGCCAGACCTTGAGAAAGTCCACACAAGCATGACACGAGTCATGCCTGCAGCCACACTAAGTGTAACTAAGGTAACACAAAGTCCTAGCCTGGCCTGTTCTATAATAGAATGCCCCCGACAAGAGAAGCCACTCCAGAGAAGCCACCAGGAGCAGAAAGAGCCAAAGCACACTGTGGGATACAATCACCTTGTTCAGAGACACAGTGAGGCAGGGAGCTAACTTTTCAGACAGGGTCTTACTACACAGCCCAAGCTAACCTGGTACTCACAACCAGGTGTCTCTTCCCAAACCAGACTTAAAAACTCAAATCACTTTCAGGAATTCTATATTCCTCAAATAGCAATCTGCTTGGCTTTGCCACCATCCTTCCCAGGAGGCCCATGGAATAATGCACATGTCTTACAAGCTGTCAATTTTTACGTATGTTTGTGTGCAGGTGCACACGTGTGCGAATGTGTTGCAATGGTCAAACTACAACTTTGAGTGGATTCCTCAGGAGCAACGCTTACTCTGTTGTGTTTTGGTTTTTCAAGACAGGGTTTTTCTGTAGCTTTAGAGCCTGTCTTGGAACTAGCTCTTGTAGACCAGGCTGGCCCCGAACTCACAGAGATCCGCCTGCCTCTGCCTCCTAAGTGCTGGGATTAAAGGTGTGTGCTACGGGCTCACCCCCCCTTTTATTTTTTTTAAAGATTTCTTATGTATTTATGTATACAACATTCTGCCTCCATGTATGCCCGCACATCAGAGGAGGGCGCCAGATCTCATTACAGATGGTTGGGAGTCACTATATGGTTGCTGGGAATTGAACTCAGGACCTCTGGAAGAGCAGCCAGTGC